>VUQG01011181.1:3353-20824 GCA_015106755.1 Etia nguti | reverse complement strand
CTAAAAAAATTTTTTTTTTTGGAAAAAATTTAAAAATTTTTTTTTTTTTTTTTTTTTTTTAATTTTATTGTTGTTGTTATATGTAATCTGCATTTACTTGCAGCCATCGGTGGTTTATTAGCAGACACCCCTCGCATCGTAAACCTTTTTTTTTTTATTATCATTATTTTTTATTTTTGTTCATCATGACACAAAACAAATAAAAGTGAGTACATTGAAATTGTGGTCTTTGTCTAGTTACGGAGATGTTATTTGATTTTTATCTTTAATAATTTTACTCAGAGCTGGAAAAATGCATTACAAGTTTATGGGGGTTTTTGTTTTTTTGCACACATTATGCATACTTGGACTCCAAGTTATAATCCAACACTTCCTTCTATTTACCAAATAGTTATTGGACTAAATATTTTTTCTTTATGTAGATGACATATATAGACTCACATGTATGTTTGTTCAGTGCACAAAGTCCGCGTCTGGTCTTTGTTGCCGTCTTTACTTTTTCCGGACGGTTTGGTCTTCCGTACAAAAGCTTGTCTGGGCTGAGTGCTTCCAGACGAGGAGAAAAAAATGCCCTCCCCCTCCTGTTAGGCAGCCAAATTAATCAGACAGTCTCAACAATTTTACAGATGATCGTTAACCTTCTGAAGCAACATCTGCGATATAAAAAGTGCAAACTTAAATCTGGTTCTGGTTAATATTATGCACTTAAAAGATCAGCTGGTTAGAAACCACAACAAGTCAGTGTTTGGCAGACTCCTCTCCCCTTTAATTCCTGTGTGTGTGTGAGCGGGTTAATGACTTTTGGTGGACTTCAGTACAAAAAAATAACTTTTTTTTTTTTAATGCACCATGTTTCCTTTTGAATCCTGTTTTTGTATTTATTATTACAGTATATGTTTGCATAGTTTTTAACATCAGCTGCTCTGAGTTTGTAACTGACACCTGTACATAAAGACAATAAAGAAGCAAAGTCATAAACTTCTTGTACCCTTGCAGAAAGCTGAGCAATAAAACTGTGCTGTTTGGACCTAACAGCATTATGTTTTATAGAATTATGGCTGTTACTGTGGTTTTTATCTATTGTTGTAGCTGTGATTTTTTTTTAAATTTATTTATTTATTTTTAATGATGGTTTTTCTGGTCATGTAATAATAATCTGCTCATTAAGTTGGACTTAAATGAATAACATACAGGGGTGTTTTTAGGATTTTTAAATGGGGGTCACACAGGTAGGGCCTTCAGAAATTCTACATATTTGATCCAAATTTGATGCAGTGTTGAACATTATCTTGGAGAACATTGGGCTCTCATTTCTTTATATTTTCTTTCAAGTTTCAAATGAAGCAACAAAAAGGCAAAGAACACAGTCTGACAAGCATAAAATACGATTCCCCTAGTAGTTCATTTTATTCTAATTTATTTATTTTTTTTAAATAAATTGGACAAATGGAGGACAAAAGAAGTGATTGGTCTGAAAGCTACCTAAACCAGATGAACAGTGTTCTAAATTCATTTCCTTAAGACAAAGTGCAGCAAATATCTGACACAGGATCTCAGAGATGCGTCTGACCTTTCAGTTGATCTAAACCCTTCATTTCACTAAAGCCTCATCAGAGTGGGATCATGTCACAAAGAGTGGAGCAAAAGGCAAAAACAAAAGCTTTGAATGTCCTTTAAGAATCCTGGAGAATTATTCCCGAAGACTACTTCCTGAAGGCTGTGTTGAAGAATAAAGGTGATCGTACCAAATATTGACTTTTGAGCTCATTAGAATTGCACAAACTACTTTTGCTGCAAATATTTTCTGTTTTCCAAACAAAAGCAGAATCAGAATACTTTATTAATCCCTGAGGAAATTATGTAAATAAAAGAAATGAGGGGTTGCACAGTTAAACCTGAACGTTAGGACAGCACAGTTAAATTCTGCCTCTGGTCTGATCAATGCTCTCATCCAATGGTGTTGTATCATATGACAGTTCTCTACAGGTGGGGTAGGCTTTTAGTTTTTATTTTTACCGTCAGCTGGCATTAACCGTTTGGGTTCGGGGGCCTTTAACCAAAAAACATAAACACTACCGAACATTTCCACATACTGGGCTGGGAAAGGTTTTAGCCAATCAGGTGCCTATTTCAGAGGGACTGATTTCCTGTTGGCTGTTCAGCAGACGCAGATGCACGTGCACTTCCCTCCGATTAGTGGAAATTCTGCTTCAATAGCGGAAAATCCTCCAGGTAAAGGTGCAACATTGGGAATAACTGCATGCCCTTCAAAGCAGCTCGGGGAAGGGAGGAGGAACGAGTTAAAACAAAATAAACGTCAGACAGTCTAAAATAGAGTGAGAATAAACACTACAGAACATGGCGGAGTGGCCGTGTTAAATGTTGCTGATAGTGTTTTTAGCTAGAGCCCAGCATAGTATCTGAAGGCTTTATAACAGCATCACAGTCATTTACAGTCTGTAAAACGGACAAACTGAAACCACACGCGGGCTATAAAGTGCGCATGTCATGCACAACCTGAGTTCTAACCGTTACGTTTACTGCAGGTCGTACAAAACAAGTTTATCGATGTATTTAAATATAAAATATATTTCAAAGGCACAGTCAGTCGTTTGAGGTTATTTACCAACAATAAAAGGATATTGCACTGATAAATACACATTACTGTGTAACTGCATCTTCCAGTAAATTGATGCGTTCTCATAAACACATAATTCATTCATTGAAAAACACACAGGACCAGGTCTGTAGAAGCCACCTTGAATACAGAGACCGCCCAGAAATGCAGCACACCGGAGGAGCTGCTCGTGTAGTGGAGGCAAATTTTAATTTGTGTCTGCACCTGCAGAGTCATAGTATGAAAGGCCGTACCCATGTTTGCTCATCTCAGAATGAGCCTTCTTCAGCAAAGAAGCGAAAACTCGAAGGAAAGAGAGTGAAACCCGCGTGGGTATAAAACCAATGTAAACATTGGGATAGTAGCTTTTCTCCAATGGAAAGAGTTGCGAAGAGAGAAGAATTTTTAAAACATGATGCTGAAGTCGCCTGCTTTCTCCTTGGCAGGCAGGTCAAGCTAGCATCTTTACACAACGAGTTAAAAAAAAGAGGGAAGCTTAGTAAAAGTTTAAAAAACAGGAAAACAGAACTTAGCATGACTGCAGTTGCGATCTACTGACATCTAGCAGTGAATTTTGAACACCGTGCCTTAAAAACAACAAAATATTATTTTTTCTTTGTTGCTTTAATTCTTTTTAAATCATGAAATCTTTTGTGATTGTATTTTGTAACAGCTTCAGAAAAAAATGGAATGAATTTTCCCAATGCAAAGAACAAAAAAATGGAAGCAGTTAGTGCCTGTCCTTAGATGGCACTGTTGGGTGGTAACATGTGATAAACCACTAAATAAAGTAACGCATTACTGTAATCAGTAATCCAGTAATGTGATGCGTTACTGTACTCAATTCAGTAATTACATTACAGTTACAATTATGTCACTATTTGCATTACAAAGGTTGCAAAGGAAATTACAATAAGGCTGCTTGCAGCGATGATGTAGAGACCAGATATTAGTGCTTTCCTTCTTTCTGTCTTCATGCTGTTTGTGTTTATGTAAATGCGCTGCTTTGTGTTACGACTGTGTTTACAGTCAGACCATGTCAGCGAGTCAAACAGCCCGGGCTTGAAAAAAGCTCTTCAGCTGAATCCCAGTAAGTAGTTCTGCGTGTGAATGTTGACAATATTTAAGGTAATTCATGTAGTGCCAGTACTAGCAAATAAGCATTCGTATATTGTGACAAAACAAGCAAACTGAACTTCAAATGAATTTAAAAAGCCAGTCAGTTAATTAAGAAGATCGATTCAAAGCAAGTTTAACTTTAGTTAAAACATAGGTGCTAAATAAAACCCCTTTTAAAAAAAACAAAGAAGTTTTTTTCCCCCTAGCACAGTTAACTGCAGCTATATGTTTTTAAATGTTAAATTAACTGGATAGTTTTTAGTCCGTATATGTTTTACTTTAAAAAGTGTTACTCTTATTCAACACTTCAGCTGTGGACCCTGCACTTCGATTTTTTTTTTTTCCTTTTGCTGAATTTGAATTCGGTTTTAATGAATTTTGTGATACAGTGGAATATAAATATTGAATATAAATCCAGCCGCTGCCTAAGCTCTGCTGACCTGCTGCTTATCTTATTCTTAGGAGCTGAGGAAAAAAGACAGGCAAAAATAAAGAAAATGGAGTTGAGTTTCACTTAGCAAAGCTAAAACACTTGGAAAAAAAATGCAGATTATTTATGTAAAATTGCTCACATACGTAAAATAAATCTAGAAATAGATGAAGAAAATGTAAAAAAAGAATTCAGCACCTCATTAAGTGTGGGAGATGGATGCCACCTGGTGGACATTGGAAGGTACGCCATTTAAAAAAAATTAAAAAAAATTAGCCTACTTCCCTCTTCTTCAGTTTAAAAAGCCAAATCTGGCAATGGCTACAAGCAGTGGGCGTTAGTAGCAAGTTTCCCTATCAAAGGTGATTTTAATTTGACTGCTGCCTGGTTACCCATCAGTGGCAATGCCTTTTTTGTTTAAAAAAAAAAAAACCTTTTCAAGTTAATCCAGACTAATTTGCATAATGACTGGATATCATTATGCAAACTAAAAGCAGACAGGAAGGAGATAATATATCTAGAGGCCTCTAGATAAGGTAAATGGATACAGATGACATGTAAAAAGCTTAAACTTGTCACCATTTAAGCAAAGATGCTTAAAAATTACCCAGTTTTCCTCTGCACGTCATGGTAAGTGGACTGGTAGTTTAATAGCACTTATCCACTCTTACAGAGCACTCAGAGATTTTAAATGCTATTGCTGATCAATTTCACAAACGTTGATGGGACCTGACAGTTAATGTTCCCACACCCCTAACTGAATTACCTCAGTATGTTTTAATAAAGTCATAGTTTGACGACCACTAAAATAGTTTCCATAGTTTTCCAAGGATAGCTACATAGGCAGAGACCACCCCCACTAACTTCTGATGCACATCCAGTCATGTTGTTACAAAAAACAGGCCTGAAACACGACAGAAACCATTCAGTTTAGAAAAGATCTTCAAGGGTTACTCCTGGTAGGCTTTCAAGAGGTTAATGCTGTAATGCCAGCCATCTTAACATGGGGACTGAAGTCCAGAGGTTGCCCCTGGATGAGTTGAACTGCTGACTTTCAAATTACTATATAACCTACGTCCTGAGCCACAGTCGACCCTTACCTGGTTTGTGCTTTGTTAGGCGAGGTGAAGCTTCAACCTGTCATAAACTCAGTTATCATCTCCTCTTCACTTTAAATTAAAAAATATATATATCTTACCTCAGATTTAAAACAGCAACTTTCATCCTTCACAGCATGTTTATGATCATTCAGTTGAGTGTATTAGGCGTCTACGTATTATTCAAGTCACGCTCGCACATTTAATAGGTGCTGACAGCCGTCGTGTGTGCTCATAGAAACGATACACAGTGTCAGTAGACAGTGTTTTTAATGGAGGAAACCTTTGTGCATCAGCCCAAAGCTTTCAAGTTCAGCTGAGGGTAAAAAACAAAACAAAAAACAATCGCAATGGAGCTGAGGAAAGGAAGGCATCATTAAAGATTGATTATCGTTACCCCGGTGATCAGAAAGCAAACCAGGTTAATTAAAATCCAAACATTAAAGTTAAAAAATAAATAATCCACTGGCATGGTTAAAATATTAAGGAAGATGTCGCACATAAAGGGAAAAATGTTAAGAGTCGTCAGTCTGTGACGTTCATACTTAACTTTGCATCTGTGGTCCTTATTTGGCAAGAGGAAGAACATTGCTAGTTTTTTTGTTTTTTGCTACATTAACGACACAAAGACCGCACAGTGAAGGAGTTAAAACATTCTTAGTTATCAAGTACCAAAAACCCACACAGGAAGGGGACTTGGTCCAAGGTGTCTTTTAAGATCAGCAGCTGAGGTGAGAGAGGAAGAGCTAGCCAAACTAGCCAATAGCTACATTTAGTCAGTGTGTTCAGTTCATCAGTAATCAATAATCAGCACATGTACAAGTTCTTACAAAGAGAATTTCCTTTTCCTGTGCAAAGCTCTGAAGGAGGACGCCTGAGGAGATCATACTGTTCATCAGGTTCTCGTACCGTTGGCTGTGAATGGCAGAAAGTCCTTTGATTCAAACAAGCGTCGGCTCAGCGGAGATTAAACCAGAGTCTTCCTCGGTCAGTGCAGATAGCTAATGTTGTACTGGAACGAGGCCATCCGAACCCGATTACGCAGCCTCTGGATCTCCAGCTCCTGGAAGTAGTCGTCCTCGTCGTTCTGGATTATGATCCTCTGCAGTTCGCCGATTTCACGCTCCATCCTGGAACGCAGCTCTCGCTTCATCTTCAGCAGTGCCTGTAGGGAAAAAAGAAAGAAAATAAATTCTAAATGTTTACATTATTTAAATGATTGATAATTTGTATTGTCTGGTATATACACTGTGTGTATATTGTTTGTCCTGCGGTTTCCATAACTACTGTGGAACAGCAAAGCGCTGTGGTTTATGAGCGTCTCTAGAGTGGACTGGAAATTCAGTGTAACATATTTAGTTTTGATATGCTGCACAGCATGCACAGGAAAATTTGTGGATTCACATGAAATCACACAAAAACTCTACAAAGTTTATACAATTTCCTTTGGGATGTCCTACAGCTGGGACCCAGTTCTGTCTTCATCCTGAAAATCTCCCACCAAAAATAATTCCAAATGGCTGCATTTCCTTTAATATTAATGCTTTTTATGGTTGTGAGAAATAGGCTGTACAAAAAAAAGAAAACAAATTGTACAGTTGATGCTGCTGCCTGGATTTGTCATCTATTTGTTTGGATTTCTGGATCACTGTGCTACTGCATCCTCTACCTGCAGGGCATGCAGGTGAGTTTAAAGAGTGCCCTCTGCTGGACCATATAGCGAATTACATAGATTTCTTTAATGCGTTTTGATGGGATCAGGTGCAATTTGAACATTTAATTTTCCTTTTTCTAACAAATATTTAAATTAACAATAAGGAGCAGTAAGAGGTATATAATTTACCTTTTCTTGAGCTTTTTTCCGAACCTGGATGTCCTGCCGTTCTTGTGCAAGTTTTTCAGCTAGCAGCGAAAACTGAAAGAGAGACAGCACGTCAGACTTCACCTGGAACGGGTCGTCACCTTCATTTTAAAATGGCAGAAAGCTGCATATGCATCTTACCTGATCTTTATAATAGTTCTCCATGGACTTGATCTGATCCTGGTGTCGTCTCTGCTGTTCCAGTCGCTGCTCCCTGGCGTAAGCTCTCTGCTCTCTCAGGCGATTCTTCTGCATCTCCAAACCCTCGTCGAATAGCTGCCGAAACATCTGCAAACACACACAGACACTTTTTAGCCGTCACTCACAGACGCCGGATAATCCCACACTGTTATTTAATGTTTAAATTAGTCCAATCTTTACTATTACCAGAAATTGTCTTTAATGAAATTTAAAAGAAGTCTACTTGATAATAATAGCACTTACCCATAATAACTATGAATATCTGTTGTAAAATGTAAAAATTACCTTTGTTCATTTTCATATTCATCTGTTTTTTGTATCAAAGCTACAGGGAGCTGATAAAAATGGGAAAATAAGCTGCTGGCTCAAATCCCCTGCACCGCTCCTTTCAAACACGCACACCAGTATTTGATGTTAAGATTTTTTCAGGGCATCTACTTTCACAGCAATAAAATCTCTTTATGCTGTGACACAGTGAGTTTGTTAATATCACATCAGGCACTGGCGTACACATTTTTAAAACAAAGAGGAACATTATGATTGTAAGCAAATAATTACTTGTGTCTTTAGGCCTAAACTGTCCCTTCAGTACCCACCCTCTCCTCCTTGGTGCGAGCCCTCATGAGGCGGGCTCGGTGCTGAACATGGTAGTCGTTGTGGTACTTCTTGGCTCGAGCTATCTGCTGCCTCTGCTCGCTCAGTCTATTCTGGGTCGACTTCTGCTGCTGGATTCGCTCTTTGAAGTCTCTCTAAAGGATCGAAAGGTCAGTTAGAGAAATGCTGTCCAGCACAGGCAGGTAGAGCCTGTGTCCTGCACCTCTTTTCCAGCAACAGAGCGCTGCTGCAGAGCCAGAGTGGCTTTGGCGCCTTTTATTTTGAAAGGTTTGAGAAATGATTTTTACTCAGTGTTGCCAGCTTTTTGGCACTTGCACCAGACGATGTTTGGTTGAAATGTGTGGGACCAGGTCTAGTTTTGGAAAAGGGACAGCAGTGGACTGTAGTGTAACTGTCTGATATGTTAAAGCTCACCAGGCGCCTACTGTGGTCCTGTCCTTTATGAACGAGCTCAGTCAGCAGATCATGTTTCCTCTGGGCTTCCTCCAACTGGAAGATTAATTACATATTTATTAATGAGGCCATTCATCAGATGATCTAGTGCAGGCCAGAAATGCATCAGATGTGTAATGGCAGCTGTCCTACCTCTCTGGAGAGTTTGCTGCGATGCCGACTGTGATTGGACGACATGGCGTGGAGTCTGTCCACCTGCTGCATTTGCTGCTCCCACATTCGACCCAGGGCGTGAGGTGAGATGTGAAGGTGAGGCAACTCATCCCGGAGCACTGGGAGAAGCTCATTCTCCATTATTCTCACTGGAGAGACACAGGGAGCACAGAGAAGAACATTTTATTAATAATGTTTGTGACAAACCAGCAAAATGCGTACTTCAATGCAATCCTCCATTCAACATGTCTGTCTCATTTATATAACCCCCTGGATGGCATTTACTACAATAAGAATAAAAGTTATACCCATTCCAAAGCAGATTAACCAGAAACATGATTGTCTAATTGGATTAGGCTTTTTCTGTTTACAACTCAAACACCGGCTCAACAGGGAAGCAGTCCACCAACATCAAAGCAGGGGACCAGGTGTGTGTGCCTTTTTATGTGGGGCTGTACAGGAATGTCATTACTTGTCCTGTATCCGGACACTTTTCATCTTCTCTGTCCTTCAGTTTTCAATACTATCAACAGAGACATTTTTCTAAAGTTAGGCATAGTGAGTAGCTCTTCAGAAAAACTGAAGGTTTTAGAAGGACATCATCGGGTTTACATGTCAACATCATCTGCCTACATGCCCAAGGGGTGGAAACTGCAGCCACCACAAAGTCACAAGATACTCAGCATTTATGTCTGGAAAAACTACCACAAATTACAGGAAATGCAGCTGATGATTCCATCTCTTTTTTTAATTTCAGGGTTATTTGTGAATCTCAGAAAGAAACCTGTGGCTCAAAAAGAGATACTAATCGATAGATGCATCCCCAAGGAACCAAGTGGGGAAACTAGATTAAACAAAAACTCATAACCACAGTTTTAAACGTTAAACTAAGAATACAAGACTGTAAGACAACTCTCACACAAAATTAAACTAGCTCTCTGTTTAGAAGTGGTGCAAATGATGTGAATGTTATTTATCAGCGAATTGAAATCTGGTATGAGTGTGCAGTCATTATCTGAGGATCATAGTTCTTTTTTCCTAAAGCATTATAATTTTTTCATATTTTTCCTTGACCTCATTATTTTTTCGAGCAAAGTCAAAGGGGGAAAACGCAGGAGGTAAAGAAAGACAGACACTGACAGAGGTTCACTTCCACACAACAAAGGCAAATACAGAAAGAAAAGTCGCAATGTTTGAGTGTAAAAATAATACATTATGAACCGGTTTGTCTGAGAGACCAGAATCACTTCAGACCAGTAACTATACAGCTTTGCTAATAACAGCACAGCTCTTGAGGATAAACTTAAAGCTCGAAGTTGGCAGATGAAGTGGAGACACTCAGTTAAAATGTGTGTTTTTTGTTGGTACTGTTGCCATGACGACTAGGAAGTAATGGACCAACCGTCAGGTCAGTTCAGAAGCACACGGGAGTTGGTGAATGATCTACTTCCATCTAATTTGGATTCTCTGTGCATCGCTATGAATGATTTACACAGCCAAACCTGTGTAATAGTCATGTGTAACATGTGATATTACCAGTGTGAAAGAGACAGAGGTATTGTAATATCTGTGTCAATTTATTTGTGAACACTGACACTGCGGTGCCTCATGGTGAATGTCCACAAATATCTCAGGCTAACTTCTTCATCTTCATTCTTAGCATCAAATAGCAACGCACTGACAAACGGAAACAACAAACACAAAAACAAGAACATTCACCAACAGAGAATCATTACTTTAGCACTCCCAAATCTTCTGAATTTAGACCTTTCACCAAAACGCTTTCACTTTTGCTTCTCCGTTTTTAAAAAATATCTGTTTCTTCTCAATCTAAAATCTAATTCCCAAATGGTCCATATCTCCAACTATTTAGAGGCTATGAAGTTATAAAGCCATTTAACATTAGCATCGTGACATTAATTTACAGCCCTTCAAGTAAATCTGCCAGAGAATTAAGTAAGCAGTGATCACATACAGCAGCATGCCACATAAAGATTTAAGTAGAACACTCTTTCTAAGCTTTGCTACACATCATTCAACTATACTCAAGTACTCTGAACTCCATCCGCCACTCCACCCTCTCCTGTATGTTACCATCTGCAGTCATGTTTCATACAGCCAGTCTTATTGTTTCTCAGCTCTTTTTTTCTGATGCATTTCAGAAAAGCTCCACAGTACACAGTAGATGAGGAGGCCGATCAGCTGATGAAGACCTGCCCAATGTGCAACAGAAAGTGCCGCTGCAGCAAACACACTTGTGGTCCTTACCTCTGAATCTACCAGAAGTGCTGCTTATGTGATTCTCAGAGGGCCAGCCAGCCCAAAGCCAGAAATATGAGCATTCATAAGACCCAAACACTGGTTAATGCTAAAGCTGAGTGATCACAGCCAAACAGAACAGTTTCCAAACCCTCAGCCTCACCCAAGGGACAGTCATAACACACATGACAGATGTGGATCATTGACTTACTGTAATTCTGCTGCAGAGTTGTTTCATCCATGAGTAACATTTACTTTGGTAATAAAGAAAACAGTAAAGTACAAAGAAAGCAGATAAGCACAGTTTCGCTCAATAATCATGAGAAAAAAATATGTCAATATGCCACTATGTGAAGGGAACCCTTTTTGAACACCAACTTCAATTTTAGTGTTTAGAGAAAAATGTAATGTTATAATGCGCGGTGTACCATATACACATCAGTCCAAGCAACACTGACTACGAGACATGTTTAATATACACAGGCTCTGCCTTGAAAGATAAGATGTACTTTATTTATCCCAAAAGTTGGGAAAGTTTTGGCCAATGTGATAAATAAAGAAGTCTAAACTTACTTGATGGAGCTTTCCTGGGAGCCTCCAGTCGTCTCTGTCCTGGTGTGGTTTGTGCGATACGCTGTGATTTATGCGGAGCTTTCAGTTTAGCTGGTGACGGTCTGGGGTCTGGTGAAACATCCTTTAGTATGGCCTCTCTGTATTCTCGCTCCTGCACACACACAGTCGCAGTTTAGTAAACTAGAACAAACGACTTTACACTCTCAACTAAACAACAGGATTCACAGAGATTAATATAACTGCTTCTTTAACATTTTGAAGTATTGCTTTAAAAGTGAAATCTTGTTGTTTATGTTTAGAAAGGTATGAAGTAAAGCATCCCTAAAATGAAGTGCAGTTTCTATTTCTCTAGTTTAATTTCCCATTTACTTATTTGGAAATTTTCTTTGAATGCATCCCAAAACGCTTACTGTACCATAGTTAACTGATTTTTTGTTTAAATAGATTAAACTTTGTATTCTCTGTGAACCAATATGCTTTTCCCTCGGCATACATTAGAGATTTTTTTCTACTTATGTTATATCGAAGGTGTACCCATTTTTAGACTATACCATCATTTTTATTTATTTATTTTTTATTTGGACCCAGGGTTTGTTTCACTTTTCACCAGATGTTGGATCACAGTGATATCAGTTCAGAAGTTTGTAGTCACACTGAAAATGTCACAGAAAATGTGAGAGTCATGCACCTCAACCCCTATTTTCACTACTGAACTATCCAATAAAGGCATTAGTAACTAAATAATCTTTAACAGAAAACAGTAGATTTATAACTTACAGCTTCGCGAGCTTTGATGCGTGCCTTATCTAACTCTTTACGTTCTTTTTCTTCATATCTTTTCAGCTCCTCCTCGTAGGCTTCGTTCTCCAGATACTGAAAAAGAGAAATACTCATTTAATTTTCAAAGCATATGAAAGTAATCAAGCAATTTCACCATTTCTGTATGTATCTTTTCTATGTTTCAAAGATTGCTCACATTTGTTTATGCATCTTTAAATTTTCACAGTACATTTGCCAAATACGACCTTTTTTTTCAGTCGCAAAAATTTTCATGACTAAACTTGATCATTATTGTCAGTTTAACATTTAATTGATGATCTTTGACTTGACATATCATCATGTAATATTTAGTGCAGTAGTACTGTGTTAATACCTTGTCATGTTTTCTGTGAGACGGTCTGTGGCGTAGTTCTCCTTGCCTTGATCGATCAGATGCCGTGAGGTTGGACTGTCTCCCATCATCCAAGCTAAGGGCCTGTGCCATCACATCCTCCAGCTGTCCCTGCAGGGAGCGACGGACTCGTGGAGGGGAAGGGGATAAGGAGCGTGCTCGGTGGGTAGATTCAAAATCAGGTGCTCCTGAAACCATTAAATGTATATTTCACCAATTTTATTCATTTGCATGAGATCCAGAATGGTTAAGATAGTATTTTCTAATAACAATATAAAGACCTACAACAGGATTTTTAAAATCATTTAGCTAACCAACAGGAAATCCTTTTTTTCCCCCAACCAGGCAATGTGATGTAGTAAAAATTAATTTTAAAAGTTGTGGCATTTGTTTGTAGTTTACTGTCAAAATTGTAAAGAACAATAACAAAGTTTGTGCCCTCTAACAGAATTTTTTAAGCCAAAAATGTGTGCACACCTGTGTCCTGTCTGGAAGTCCTGCGACGCTCCATGATGCTGTCGCTGTGGTGCGACTGCTTGTCCTCCTCTCTGACCTCGATGGACTCTCCAGTTTCCCCCAGAACACGTTTAAGCATCTACATTAATTACACAAGACTTAAAATATCATAACCAGCACGCACTCGAGAACAGTGACACAAGTGTGTTGTGAACTCACTGATCACTTTGGACAACTAAATGCAAACATACCTGATCGAGTTCCTCTAGTCGATGGGAGAGGTTTTCAGATATCTCATGCAACTCTTGTTCTGCCTGCTTGTTCCTTTTTCGATTATAAGACAGAGGCTCTTCAAAATCCTCTTGTGCTGTAAGGCTACTGTTTGGCCAGGGCAATAATATACAGGATAAAGTTAGGAAATCAAAAACATAACATTCACCACACTGCCTCCACATAACAATCTGAATCTGTGATAGATTCTGTTTTTTCTCCATAGCTTTCTTCTATTCTGTTTACCTCTCAGGGTGAGTTACAAAGTCTTCCCTGAGGGCAGTTCCTTCTCTGTAATGTATCCTTCTGTCCTTTAATCTTCGTGTGCAACTCAAATTCTCCTCATCTTCCTCTTCAGTGTCTGGTGGAGAAGGGGTGGCAGGTGTCGTCCCATCTTGCAGGGTGAGGAAGAGCACATCTGGTTGCGTTCGGAATAAAACCCTCCTGGGACCTCCGTTAGTCGGCTAAGAAAACAAAGAAGAAAAGCGTCCATTTGACTTAATCAGTGTATCTGAGTATTACTGTACATGCTAATCAACCACCACATCTAGCACACAGGTTTACAATTTACCATTAGATGGTACGTTAAAACTGTAAAACTGGCAAAAGTGAAGGCTTACTGCTTGCGCTCTCACCTCTAGTGTCTCTCCCTCTACTTCTGTCCCGACTCTGTGCTGGCTGGTTGAAGATTTCACACTTACAGCTGAAAATTAAACAAAACTATGTGATGCTTCACTTCATCCCCAATCATGTTTTCATCACTTTCATCACAATTCACTTGAAATTGTGTCCTTATTGACCGTGATGTGGTGTGACTCACCAGGCGACCGGCAATGGGTAGGAGACTGTAGTCCATTAGTTTCAGCTACTAGCTTTGAGGTCTGTGAAAAGAGGAGTGAGAAACTGAGGAGAAAGCGTAAAGCGTTTTAGGCAAAACCGAGCAGAAGTCATTAACATTAACAATTTAGATTTAGCACTAAACATAATCTGCAGCATTCAAAACTCAACTCTATAAAATAATCAGAAACCTAAGAAGGCTTTTTAGAACACAATATAGTGGCTGATAATCAAAGTACAAAAAAACACTACTCATAAGAAAGAAAGAGGGAAAATTAACTTGGGGCTTGTTTCTGTGTACTTTGTGCTGTAGAAGGTCAGAGTCGTGTCAGGACCTGTTAGCACAGATAGTTTTACAGATCACGACAGTGTAAACATGGCACTTCCTGATTCCAGAGACTTCCTCATTAAGTGATGAACAGATGTAAACAGACTTGAAACATACTGGAAAAATGCTAATCTTTTAGCAGATAACGTATTATACTATAATCAAGTTCTGCTCGCAGACTTTTGAATGTACCCCATAAACTTTTATTTTCTGTTACAACAGACATTCAAAACACAAATATATTTAAAGGTTCAGTAAGTGAATGTTGAAGAAGTTTTATTGAAACAAAGTCAGAAAATGTGAACGTCAAAATGAATCGCATTACTGGAGTAACTTATGTTGTCAGAGAAGCCAAGTCAGCACAAGCTCATCCTTCCTATATTTGAATTGGAATCACCAAAGTGGGAAGTGTGTGTATGATAGGAAAAGTGTAGAATATTAACATAACACCAGTTGTAAAACTTTGCATGTCGTTTTAAACTGCAGTTCACAGCAGACAGAACACATCAAACACTTCAACCTTATCATACTTCATATGAAGGATACCTCTGTAGTGATGAGGCTGACTTCCTCCTCTGTGTGCTGTTCTTTGACACCAGCAGCTGTGGGGAGTTGATCGGGTAAGTGAGGGCCTACAATGGGAGTGTGGGGAGTGTTGGACTGGTTTGGTGGCTGCAGTGCAATGGCTGAATATATCGGTTCACTCTGTGGAGCTTCATCATTGTCCACAGGACCAGAAGTGGTTGCTGCATCTGAGGTTGGGGGAGGGACGGCCAGTCCTTGATTAAAAAAAATAACAAAAACAAAAAAACTTTTTAATCAACAAAGATCTTAGAATCTTTGTAGTAATAAACCACTAAAAAAACATCTGATGGCAGAGACAACAGGTGAGGTAGCTCCCCCGGACCTTTAACGAAGCATCAAACCCATGTCTTCTTATACATTTCCAAAATATCAAAAACAAAACACAAAAAAATAGAAAAAACTATGGAAAAAATTTTTTTTTCATTATATGAACAAAAAAATAAAGTATTATCCCCAAAACAATCACTGTCATTGAGCCAAAGGAAGCCTTACCTTCTTTTTTGTCTATGAATGTGCGCGCAGAGACGCCCAGCCCAATGAGCTCACTGGCTGATCCCACCTCCTCACCGTTCCAGGAGTGGATGGATTGTTTACTGGACTGGACGGCAGATCTGAATAATGAGAACATTCAAACTGTATCAGATTAATTAGTGACAAGTTTTTGACTTTAACAATCCGCCTCTGTAATCTTTACAGCACATGCGTATCTCACTCAGATGATTAGAGTGGGGAACTCACAAGGACAAATTTCTATTAAATTCAACTGCAGCACAAGAAGTCTAAAAATAATTAAACTTTAAAATGTCAGTTAATTCTATTTTTAAGATACAAGGCTTGAAAAAGATTACCAGTAATTTAACAGGTATGGAGCACGACTCACAGACATGGCGTATCAGTACTTAAGCTCCTTTCTTATTATTACTATTACAAAACATGAATATTAGCAGTCCTGATACAAGCAGCACCATAAAAGAAAAACTCAAACATGTTTTGATGTCTTTCATCTATTATGACAGCCATTAACGTTTTACTATTTACACTGCTGTTAAAAGGCTGCTGTGTTAACAGGGCGTAGAGCAGGATGTGCACTAAAGCTGAATGATGGCAGTCTGAGTCATCAATATCAGACCTGTCTGTCAGTGGGGTTTTGGTTCATGGGAAGAAAACAAACAGTAATATTCTTTTACATTGTACTGAGACTTGTGTAAAGTCTATAAAACATGTCTGTGCTTACTCTGCACTCGATGACAAGGATGCCACCTCCAGCTTTGTCTCCTTCTGCTCTGTAGCCTCACATCCAGGCGGATTGTTGATGTCGCCGGGTACATCCCCACTGAGACTCCCATTCTGCTCCTCTGAAAATCATGAATTTTTCAAACGATAGAGATAGAAACAGAAAAAGCACTCATTTAAAAGAGAACGCAAAAATAGTGATTACAACATGTTTCATGGAAATTTGAGGAACAAACTCATACCCAACAACGTCAACAAACCCCCTTGCCAAATGTCAAAGAATTAACCTCAAACTGTCACAGTTATAAATGTCTGACAAACACTAAATAAGACGGAATGTAACTTTACTACTTATCTACTATACTCAAACAAAGACAGGCAGGAGTGCAGCCTTGTACACATCCTAAAAAACAGCATTTTTGTAATGTTTTCATACATTATAAAGTCCTTTAAACACACTAAGCTGTGACACTTTAGACATTCAAAATCATATACTTTTAATTGCCTTTCAAAGTAAAGGTTAATGAGGAAAAAGCAACAATTTAATCTTCTTACCGCTATTCTGCGATCCGTCATTTATCTCCTCGTTGAGATATTCCAAGAGGCCATCAAAGATTTCCAAGAGGTTCTTAATAGACTCTTTATCCCCTCTGACTACATTTTCTCCTGAAAACAAACTCATGCTCATTACACTTAAATGTCTTGTTTCTGCAGCATCTGCCATGCAGTGCATATTAAACTAATTTCATAATGATCTCAAGTTCATTTAAGTTAATGTTACGCAGATGTAAAACAGTGAATCATATTTGCTCTTCTCTGACATGCACATTCAAAATTTTAGACCTATATTATCAACTCTTTGTTTTTACAAATTATTTTTTTTCCTCTTACCTGTAATATGTGAGAGGCTGATTTGAAGGTAATCCAGGGACAGAGAATCAATCACACACTGGACATTGTGGACATCTTCCTCTTGACTACATGGCACTGCAATATAATCTAAACATATAAAAAACAAACATCTGATTAACCAAATGCTGAATGAAGGCCACAGAAATGTGCATACATGCTCAACTTTCCCCTTTAACTTAACAATAAAGAAAGAAGGGTCTTGGAAACCATTCTTACAAAACAAGTCTCCCAACTACAGTCATAGTCTGACTGTGCAATAATTTTATTTTAATTTGATTTATTTTAATTTGAGTTACAACCC
>VUQG01011179.1:3642-17381 GCA_015106755.1 Etia nguti | reverse complement strand
CGCTAACTTTTTTCCACTCGATAAAAGTTAACGTGAGATAATCCATCCACAATACGAGGTTAGTCATTAATATACTGCAACAACATGGGAATAGAGCAGCTGCGAGAGAATTCAACATTAATGAATTAATGGTACGGAAGTGGAGGAAGCAAGAAGAATGAGTTGAGTAAAGTTTGACTTATCTGACTGTTTTGTTTTGCTTAATGCGCCTTATAATCCGCTGCGCCTTATGCATGAAAACAGACCCGTTCATCGACAGTGCGCCTTATAATCAGATGCGCCTTATGGTCCGAAAAATATGGTATGTGCACTGTTTTATTGAAACACACAAATATAAATGGAAATGCAGTTTACAAGGCAAAAACAGAAAAGGGAATTTGTGCAATGGTAACAAGTGTGAAACACAATATTCATATTTTATTCAACACAGCCTGAACTCTTAACTGACAGACCTGCCCTGTGGTTTATAGATGGCTGTAGACACTCACTGTTGCACCTCTCTCCTGACCTCTTCAACACACATCAACAATGATTTGAACCAAAAACTTCAAATTTGGATTTATCAGTCCATAAGACCTGTTGCCACTGATTCTCAGTCTTTTGTAATTTGAGATACCTCAGCCTTCCCTTCCTGTTTTGTGTCTCCTGGGTTATATGATTGCACTCGATGAATGAAAATAAAAATGAGTAAAAAAAATCTGAGCGTTAACAAGTATTCACAAGAAAGAAGAAGGAAAAAACTTAAACGTAGTAATTAAAGTTATCTTTCTAATCTTGTGAGAGCGCTTATTTAACCTGGGCATTCTTACGTGGTGCATTTACACTGCTTGCATGTACTAATATCTTTATTAAAGTGATATTACAGCTAAGTAAATCAGAAAAGCCTGCAGTGTTTTTGCAGAAGTGTTAAGAGTTGACTGAGCATAGATTAAAAAAATATTTTGATGCAAATCCCTGGAAAAACCTAGTCTGAGCATAGCCTCATGAAGGGAATGCTGACATTTAAGTCCTGCAGCCTACAAATAACCAAAGAAAAAAAATCTCAGTTGAACATCTGGGGTTTAAATGTTTTTGAACTCTTCCACTGAAAAATAAGATCTCATGTTTGCTTAGCAGAATGAAAGTGGAAAGTTTGTGGCGACCTCATATCTGATTTTAACGTGCATGTTAATGAGCAGAATCTCTGACTTCACTTCTAGTTTGTTAAATAGGCTACTTTAAGCTCTGTCATATGGAAACTTGAAGCCTGGATTGCGTATGATCTGCCTATTCAATAAAGTACACTAAAAGAGGACACGTACATATTTTTTAGGGGATTTATGTTTTTTTTAAGATAGCAGTATAATTCAGGGGATATTTAAGGTCATTTTTGTTGTTTTCAATTTAATCTGACTACTTGCTTTTCAGCTGTCAAGTTTCTACTTTAGTTTCCTTGTTGTGTCATAAACATAACTGTATCACTGAAGGTGTTATTTGGAGAGTTGGCACCACAGTTTCACTGCACTTCTTTCACCTTGTTTTTCACCCTTTACCCCAAAGTCATTTGGCCCTCAAAGGTACAGCTGCAGCTGCAGCATACCTTTTCTTCAAAAAGTTCAACACAAAGGTTACAAAAAAATGTGGTTAAGGAAGTTTGTTGCACAAATAATACAGTCAGTCCTGCAGGGGGTTTTTACACAATAGCTACCCTGAAAGACCATTTTTGTTTTCTTTATTCGCTCCTTGACCTGATTGAGCATAAAAGAGAAAACAACCAAACAACTGTGAACAAAATTATGCTGAAATATTTCTGAAGGTGGTTCCAGAAAGTTCTGAAAGCCTCTTCCTAATGCTTCCCTCTACTGTGGGCAACAGAAACTACATCTAACTGGACATTTCTACTTATAGGGACATGCAGTTATTGTTTTAAAAGGCTACAAACAAACTCTTGCCACTATAAGAAGGAGTTGCTTTTTGCCCTCTCTCACTTTATAGCAGCGTTGAATTTGCATCTCCTTTTATATATTGCAGATGCAACTGAGAAGTTGTGCCACAATTTGAAAATGGATGTAAACACGCTGCGCTGTCACCCCCAAACACTGCTATTGTTTTCTGGTAAATCTTCAAACTGCTTTAAAAGCACCTTATCTTAACACATCAAGCCGTCCTCATTGTCTTTTATTGCGTGTCACGTTTTTATCTTCAACATCAGCTTAGGCTCAGTTTTGGTTTTGCACGATGCCAGCTCAACTGTTCGACCTATAAAAAGCGACTGAGTTATTGGAGGCTCACCAAAATGCCCCGCTCTGTTCCTTTTTTTAGATTCTAATTTGGTTCTCTGCTGTGATTTATACCTCGCATCTGACGGCAGGTCGGGGCCGACTGTGCGTCAGAGTCGCTCTTAACGCAGATGACAAATTTTTAGGGGAGACATTTGGAGTTAATAAAGCAGAACTGAGTCCACGACCAGACGGATTTTTATAAAACACAAGGCTCCTGGACGTCTGTGGTTAAAACAGAGGTAGCACTCCCTTTGCAGGTGTAGGCTTTCAGTCGGGTTCCTTTGTGCCTGCAGGGAGGTAGCCAGAAATGTCACTCACTACATGAACACACATGGTGCACATTTAACACTCGAAGACAGAGCCGTTACTCACAAAAAACAATAAGCCTTGATAATGACACTAAGAAAATAACACAACGTGTTATACAAGCAAGTGTGAAGAGCATGTTAGTTAAAGGAAAAAGATTATCTTTAGTGAGCGTGTAACAGTGCACAAGAATGACCAAAAAACGGTGCTGGTAAAGAAAATCCAGGTCTGTCTCAGGATGTGTAAACCACAAAGTTTCTAAAGCTACTTTCCTGTTTAAAGCTTTGCAATCGTACCTCAACGCATGCTTACAAAGAGCTTTATTATTTGACTGCTCCAATCCTGCTTTGCATTAAAGCACGAGCTCGGGTGCACTTTTGAGCAGCTGCCACCCTGATTAATGGAGAGTGAGTGGAGTTTGTGGTTTTGCTGCTCTGCCAAACTCGTGCAGAGTTCACAATACATGGGCGTCAGAAGTCAAGGTAAAGCAAAACCAACTATTTTTTGGCAAAAGCAAGCAAGCATTTTTGTTTTTGTTTTTTTCTGTCTTTCTAATAATTTATGACATTTCTACGTCTTCATCACATTCCAAAATTGATAAACAAGTTCAGTCACACTTGTTTATCTTTTTCAAACCCTCGGCCTGAATAAATTCTGTAGGTTAAGTGTTTTGCTGTAATATTATCCAACACCACATCTTTGGGAAATACCCAGTGAACCAGACACCTCCAGACACAAAATCTGACTCATTAACCTCCACGTTGCAGACACTAAATGTTATTTTTAACACTACTCCATTTGATTTCCTTCCTTCCTTTCTTCTTCTTTCCCAACAATCTCAGACAGCTGTAGACTAAATCATAACGTGTCTATTAATTGTGCGAAGACTCACACTACAGCTCAGGTTATTTAAAACTTTGTCACAGATGTCCTGAGTTTTGCCAGCCTTTGGAAATACTGTGTTACTGCAGAATGACATTTCCCATTTTCTGACAGCACCGGAGCAAATGGAAATTCTTGTTTTGTCACAGTTTATTCAGCGAGCGTCACATTGTTCATAGTTTGACTCTTATGGCGACATGCCAACATTAAGGAGTACACTAACAATCAGTGGACTGAAGCATTTACAATGCAGCAGCAGGTGTAACACACAGACATGCTTACATGTGGTGCTTTAGCAGACTCCAGTCACAGAAATTAAGCCAACTACATACTTCATCCCCCTTTGACAACAGGCTCCTCTATCATAACACTACTCCTCTTCCTCCCTTATCATGCTGCATCAAATCCTACAAGAAGCACATTTTTTCCTTTCCTGTAACAATCCAAATTTTTTTGTATGTGTGGCTACTTATTCGTTTGGTGCTCAAGAAAAGAACAGGTCAGCCATTTCAAAATAAACTCCCGAATCAGCACAAGCTCTTTCTGATGTAATACTGAAAGTGCCATCTTGCAATTGGAAGGAGACGGTGAGTTCACGCACGTACCAGCACCATTGTTGGAGGCGTTACCCATATCAGGTGACCCAGCCTTTCCCAAAATGCATATGACATTGATTTATCCCTGCAAATATAGCACTTCCTCGGGAATATGACGGCAAGCAGGAAACAGATCGGTAAGGTGTGTGAGATAACAGAGCTGGAAACCTTGAGCAATGTGATGAATAACAGAAAGATGGAAATCTGGAACCGAGGCAAGCGATGTGAGACATATTACAGGGGGCTGATATCGCTGGAAATAAATCCAACCTGAAAGCCTTCAAGCTTCTTCATATTTTGCTCAATTCATTTCAGTTCTACTATAGACACAGACACACGGAAACATATGTAAACATATCTAAGCTCCATGGCCACATAAAAAACAAGGCTGCCACAAATCTATACAAATCTGTAAAAGAAAAATTTGAAATCGGAGACTTTGTCTAAGCAATATAAGTGGAAAGTAGCAGCTAACAAGCCTTTAGCTGAGCTGATAAATGTGCACAGATGTTGGATCAATTCTTTATAAAGCTGTTAACATTCAAACATTTGATTATTATCAAATCCCAAATGCAGTACATTAAAAACAAACCACATGCCTGCAGGCTCTTTCACACAGCAAACACTCAAACAAGTCAGAGTAGGAAAGGCAGAGGTGTAAATAATACAGTATATTTAGCTGTACACACAGGTGGGAGTTTTTTGTTTATTCTTGCCACTTAGATCTAGGGACAGTTTAAGATTACATGTTTGACGGTACGATTATTGAACTTGAGCTTATTATTATAATAAAAACAACTGTAAGGATTAAGCTTTTCTCGTCTTTACAGGTGATGTAAGAGGAGACTGAATCTGCCTGAACATGCCCACCTCTTCTCCAACGGGAAAAGCCTTGGGGAGGTGCAGCTCATAGCCGTTTTTGAATGCCTAATGCTACTGTCACATCACACTTAGAAAAAAACGATGCTGCTTATTTTTGCTTTTTCTTCAGGTACCAAAAAAGAATGCATTATGCAGTTTTCTGTGGTGCTATTGTTTCATCGAGATATGATTACTTCCTCCACCATGGGCAGCATTATGTTTAACTGCCAAAGATATAGCCAAAAAAGAAAAGCATGACTGTGGTGCACTACAATACATGTTTACGTTATTTGAGTAATGTGATGTGATTAGTCACTTTAATATGCAGAAATATTCCTTAATAAAGAAGATTTTCCAAACACCTACACTATATTGCCACAAAAATTTGCTTGTCTGCCTTCACACGCATATGAACTTGAGTGACATCCCATTCTTAATCCAAAGGCTTTAATATGATGTCGGCCCACCCTTTGCAGCTATAACAGCTTCAACTCTTCTGGGAAGGCTTACCACAAGGTTTAGGAGTGTTTATGGGAATTTTTGACTATTCTTCCAGAAGTGCATTTGTGAGGTCAGACACTGATGTTGGACAGGAAGGCCTGGCTCACAGTCTCTGTTCTAGCTCATCCCAAAGTTGTTCTGTTGGGCTGAGGTCAGGACTCTGTGCAGGCCAGTCAAATTTTTCAACACCAAACTCGATCATCCATGTCTTTATGGAACTTGCTTTGTGCACTGGTGCACAGTCATGTTGGAACAGGAAGGAGCCTTTCCCAAACTGTTCTCTCTGTTCTCTAAAGCTGGGCACATGAAGTTGTCCAAAATGTCTTGGTATGCTGAAGACTTAGTTCCCCTTAGTTCCAGTGAAAGGAATTAAGGGGTCAAGTGCAACTCCTGAAAAAATAAAAACACACCATAATCTCCCCTCTACCAAACTTTACGCTTGCCGTCATTTCGAATTGCTTCCACTTTGTTATAATACCACTAACAGTTGACTGTGGAATATTTAGTAGTGAGGAAATTTCACAACTGGACTTGGTGCACAGGTGGCATCCTATCACGGCACCACGCTGGAATTCACTGAGGTCCTAAGAGCGACCCATTCTTAAACAAATGTTTGTAGAAGCAGTCTGCATGCCTGAGTGCTTGATTTTAAACACATGTGGTCATGGAAGTGATTGAAACCCCTGAATTCAATGATTTGGATACATGAGTGAATACCTTTGGCAGTATAGTGTATCTATCCATTGTCTTAACCTCATGGAGCCTATCCCTAACATCACTGGGTGAAAGGACAAGGATTTTATGCTACATTTAAATGTCTCTAATGTGATCATTATGACTGCTGTACAGACTGAGATTTTTCAAAAAAACAAGCATCTTATAAAATATATTTTGGGTTTATGAATATGCTGGAGATAAGTAGGCACCTTTGAAAAGATTCAGTGTTATAATACTACTGCTAATGTCTGTTTAAGTTCTCATCCAGGTCATGGTAGCCTAAGGAGCTTGGAAAGAAAGCAACTGGACTTCTTCAAGTTTCTTAAAGATGTTTCACCTCTTATTTAAAAGGCTTCATCGGTTCTAAAACCAAATGACAGAGAGTCCCAGGTACTTAAACCCTAGTGAGTGTTGTCCTTTAAGTTGCTCTTTGACTCACTATTAATCATGTGCCTTATCACATGAGCCAAGGTGTGAAAAAGGCGTGGGTCATTATCAGCAGAGGTTTTGGGTGAAACCACTGTCTCACCCCATCAAATGTAAAAACACCTTCAAGAAACTTAAAAAAGTGTTTCTGTCCAAGCTCCTTAGAATGCTGCTTGTACAACATACAGTAGGCTACATGATGCATCAGTAATAAATATCCGATAAACAACATACAAAAGTGAAAGGGTCCAATTCTGTGTTTGATTTTAATGCTTATAAAAAGCCTGTTTTATTGCAAACATATTTTACTGCTTGCACCGTCACCACTTCTCATTCTGATGACATTGCTACTTTTTCTTAGCTCAAGTTAGAGAACAACAAAACACTTCTTTCACTAGCAATCCCTGGCCTCAATCCCACTCTTAAAATAAAAACTCCTACCGCTCACATTTCACACACAAAGTTTGGTCGTGAACAACTCTGGCTCTCTGATATGGTACAACTGCGAAACAGGCTTTGGGAGGTGAGAAGCATCACGCTGCTGGACACACATAGTTTGATGGAACAAGTGGAGTGGACGGAGTGAGTGAGTCACGAAGCATCAGAGCTGTTGACGGGCCCATCCGTCAGCGCTCTGAAATAGCCGTGCGCCAGGACATCACACGCACACAGTTGATATATAAAAAGAAGAACAAGAAGTCTAGTCGTGAGATAAATAGTGAAGAAAAGCACACAGGACCCCAACATGTGCAGGACTCAGAAACACTGAACTGAAGTTTGTCTAATATCTCCAAAGGTGAATGTTGCCAGCACTTCCAAATGATGGTTTAATGACTCAATGGTTATGCACCATTATAAAAGCAGAATCAGCCACAAACAATTTATCAGCAGCAGATCAGTCATGCATTTGAAGCAATGTCCATATTCAAGGCTAAGCTTGAAATGTATATAATTTGTTGAGAAATGACCTCAGTTTATTGCAGTGTTTGTGCTTAAATTCATCACTGTTGCAAATAAACATTCAGAAAATATCTCAAAAGTAAAATAAGTCATCCTTAACGCCATGTCAGCCAGTTTCAGAGTGCAGATATGTGGACTTTGTCTACATTTGTCTAAATCTCGTATGCAGTGCAACTGGAATATATTGACAGCGCTTCACTTGTTCCACATTTTGTCCTGTTATGGCCTTTTTCCAAAGTGGATGAAATAATTTTATCACCTCAAAATTATACACACGGTACCCCATAATTTATTAATTTTTGAACAATAGAAGACAAAAATATAACATGTACACAAATATTAACAGCCTTTGCTTCATTGCTGCAGAAGTTTTTCTGTACTCTTCCCCAGATCTGTGCCTTGGTATAATCTTGTCTCGGAGGTCTACAGACAGTTCCTTGGACTTCATGGCTTCAGTTGTGCTCTGACATTCAATTTCAGCTGTAGGACCTTATAGACAAGCGTGTACCTTTCAAAATCATTTCCAATCAACTGAATTTACCACAAGTGGACTCCAATCACGGTGTAGAAACATCTAAAAGATCATCGGTGGAAACAGGGGGCACCTGAGCACAATTTTAAGAGTCATGGCAAAGGCTGTGAATACTTCTGTACATTTATTTTGAATACATTTGCAAGAATTTCAACCGCATATCGACAGTAGAATTTTGAGGTGAAAAATGAATTGAATCCATTTTGAAATAAGGCTGCAACATGACAAAATGTGAAACAAGTGAAGCACCGCGAATACTTTCCAGATGTGCTGCACTCTCACATCCACACCTGTGGCCTGGTTGGAATTACCAATCAACCAAATATGCATGCTGTAAACCGAGTCCCTTCAAGTCCACAAATAAAACATGGCTCGTATAGCTGGTATAGCAAATACACTAAAACTGTGCTGACTGCAGCGGTCAGTTACAGTAAGAGGACTTAAATATAACAGACAGATCGCATGCTTTCGTAAGTATCACTGATAACTTCTAAAGATGAACAACTCGATTTGGTTAGGTCTGTTTGTGCAAACGCAACAATGAGCTATTCAAAGGGGGGAAGTGAAAGCCCTACACCCCTCGTTACATGACAAGTTCTCTGCTCTGCTGTTGCTCGCTCTGTAGCCACCCCTACTGATGAAAAGAAGAACTGCGCCGTTCACTGTTAAGAGCTGCCATGCAAGCCGTGTGCTTTGTTGCAAAGGACTTTGTGTTATGAGTAAAAAGGGATAAAAAGTAATCCTCTGGGATGAACGTGGTTACTGCAAGCTTGAAACACTATCTTCTCCTTGAAGAACAAACCTCACCAGGTTTATCCCTCATTAAATCCTTCGTTTGCTGTTCCGAGAAATGCACCGCTAAATTACCGACTGCACCGCTTATCGTCAATCACGTGACCACCCGCTCCGTAATTGATGAGAAACTTGGTCTTTAATGAGGCTCGCGCTCTCCTCTGGATCGTTTTTTTCTTTCTTTCTCCAGCTCCGAAATATGACACCCGTTGCTATGGATACAAAACAACTGCAACTACCCAAATATGGGCAAAGGAATTGAAACGAAACGGCAATCGCGTGCTGACGTCACGCACAGCACGCATTGCGCTGTCGTGTGTGCGCTCGGATTCCCTTGACCGTGACAATAGTGGAGCAGAGAGCAGGCTGTGAATAAATAATTAACCTGCTGTTTGCGCTGCTTCCCACTCAATTCAAACACGTCTCCGACTACAACGCGTCTCCTTTATGTAATCCCGAAGCCAGAAATAGGCGCAATGCCATCTTTAGGGACTGATACTGAGACGAGAACCTCATTAATGCCACCCTTTTATTCAGGCTTTTTCTTCTTCTGACGTTTTAGTGAGTTTTTGGTAGTTCAGATTCATATTTAAACTGGGTTTAAAGCACAGTTTTATTACAGATGAAGTTTGCATTGAAGGTGTTCAACTGTTCTTCGTCCCCCTCCCAGCACATTTCTAAGGCATCTCATGGTTTCTTCATCTGCCGAGGAACTTCATGTAAAGTCACCAACTAAGCAAGGCTGTGGTGAAGACTATCTATTCATATGAATGCTCCTGAATCAATAACAACAGCAGCAAAGGATTAATTGCGGTTGTGGTATTTTATTTCCAGCATATTTTATCAATATCTAGTTTCTAGTTGTCTTTTGTTTTTATTTTTTTGTTTGTTTTTTTTGTTGTTGTTTTTGCATCTCTATATTTTCATAAGTAAAAAAATAAACTATGTCATAAAATACATCTCAATAAAATACATGGCATGATCTTGTTTTTCATGGAAAACAAATGTTAAGGGACATGGCAGGTCAGGTCTGGAGGCAGGGGGGCACCTTACAGCAAGATGTTACACTTACATATTAGTATCCCTCTATAATTCACTTGTTACAACACAGCTTTGTCAAAAACAGTGTTACACATACATTAAGCTACTCAGCAGGATCTAGTTTCAGACCACACGCAGAGCTTTTTTTTTTTTAAACAACACAATACCATCTCTTCTTGGATTACAGATGACTTGTATTTGCATGCATTTTACTAGCACAAGGTCTCATCTCAGACAACTGCAGCAACAGCATGGAAGAATTCAACCGTGTTTACAGTCACAGAAAAACACTGCGTCTACACAATCTCTGATTTTCAGGTATATGCACGACATCGAAACTCACACTACAAAAGGTTATTTGAGAGCAACTGGAGCTTGCTGGCTGGTTAGAATACAGTATTGTTGCATAACTTCTTTGCATTCACAAGGCCAGGAGTGTGGGCGAGTTAAGACTATCTTTCATTAACTCGGATGCGCTGAGGCTGCCTTTGAGGCACTCGGAGCCGTCAGCCAGGGAATCAATCTCAGAGTGATTGAAGGAAAACACTGTGCGGTAATTGCTACAAGTGGGACTGGAAGACATGTCTGGGGTGCTCAGAGACTCAAGGTCGCTTGCCACAGACTTGTACAGGGTTTCCCAGTCTGAGAGGCAGAAGGGCCCACTCAGGTCAGTACTCTGTAGTATGTCAGGGACAGATGCGGCCGTCTCGGGCGTCACTTCCATCTGTATGCTGGGCACCAAGTCATCCAAGTCGTCTCCTTTCAGTTCCTCCAGAGCCTCCTCTTCTGCGCTGGAACACAGGAGGATGTTGGAGTTTCCCAAGATGGCTGCAGCAGGGATGCAAGGGACACTGCTCATGTCTTGACCAATATGGGCTTCTCCAGCTGTGCTGCTCTCTGGGGTTTTTCCATTCTCTAAAATGGAAAGCAGCTGCGGGGAGGCCGGTGGATCCTGCAGCATTGTGTCAACATCATCTTCCTTATCATCCCCCTCGTCATCATCACCATTGCCGTCATCATCTGAGGAGAGTTTGCAGGACGGTTGGTGGGAAGCTAAGACATGCTCTAGTCTCTCTTTCTCCTTCAGCAGGTTAGCGATCTCTGTCTCCAGGGTGGACTTTTCTTCTTCTAAAGTATCAGTTTCCTGAGGGAAAGAGGGAGAAAAGAAAAGAAAAGAAAAGAAAAGAAAAGAAAAGAAAAGAAAAGAAAAGAAAAGAAAAGAGCATGAGCAAAGCAAGAAAAACCCCTAAACAAAACAAAAAACCCAATCCTATGTGGCTCTGCCGCTCTGCTTCGCTCTTATGAACTGGGACATTATTCATCTTTGGAGGCATACATATACTGTGAGAATGAATACTTTATAATGATTTAACAAAGCATTACTTACAGCTTGAAGGGTCTCTATCAGTTCCCTCCGCCTGTTACGACACTTGGCTGCCGCAATTTTGTTCCTCTCCCTCCTGATCCTCCTCCTTTCCTCCTCCTCTTTGGAAGGCTAAAATCAATCAGAAATAGCCCATTAATTTAAACGCTCATCCCACTAGTCTTGCCATGTCGGCAGTTGGCTCTTAAACAGCGTTTCTTGTGCCAAAGTGAGAGAGAAAAAAAAATCTCCTATGCAGTGAATGCTGATGTGGTCGGTGAAGACTCTCAGTTCAGGCGTTAAAATGCTGCACCACTGGCACGGTCTAGCCAGTCACGTGAACGCGCATTGCATGCAATTTCCTATCCCGCACATAAACAAGGCTGAGCTCGATACCCCCGCCAAAGTAACCGCTCTGCACCAATTAAATATGATCAAATCGGCTTATGACTGACTCCCCGCAGTAAGCTATTCACGTCACTCCGCTAACACTTTATTTCCCCACAACAGGGAAAGAAAAAAAGCTGTTAATTGCGTCCCCTTTTGGTGTCCCGGTTAAAATATCGCGATATCTCAGTTTTCACATTAAGCTTAATAAGTGGAAAGGAGGTCGTTGGGGATGATGTTGGGGATCAAGACAGACTGCTCGATTGCTCGCTGTACTGACTGATTGATTGACTGTTTGATTGACATATCAGCATCACCGCCCACCCCTCTCTTCTCTTTACCTGCTCTTTCGGCCCTTTCCTGTTGCTGGCTCTCGCCTTGTTTGCACCTGGCCGGGAAGACGACTGGGTCGCTGCATGAGTTTTGGGCTTTGCACGGCAGGGCGACGGAGAGGCAGATGTGACGACTGTAGGCTGCACAATCCACTTTAGTTCTGGCGATGTTGAGATTGCAGTCACAGTCGGAACAAAGGAGGCTGCTGCACTGGTCTCAGTATCCTGGAAAAACCCACATCAGACAGACATGCATCTGCATGCAGTCAAACACTAATTTAGCGTATCTGATGAATGGGCGACAACGTTATTGGCTGACCTTTAGCAATGTTTAAATGTTACACCAATCATTTGTCCAAGGAATATCAAAGAAGACAAAAAAATCTGCTCTCTGTAAACACCTCAGAACCAGCCTCATGCCATATCGTGTCACATCCTCATCAGTTTTTCTCATTATCAAGATAGAAAAAAGGTCACGACGAAGACTGTGTGAAGCAGGCTGCACTACAAACAGTTTTCTTTAAATAATAATATCATTGAGCTGTTTTTTTTGTTTTGTTTTGTTTTTTAGGGATTTCCTACAGAGATGCGCATGTTTTTCTAGTCATTTTTCCAACACGGGATAGTAATCCTGCTAGAGGAAATGCAGTGCATGAAAATGACTTCAAAAAATGTGAAGAATTTGAGGAATGCAGTTTCCGTGACCCGCATGCGTCAAACATCACACAAGATTTCGTTTTGTGATCAGGTTTTTGTGTGTGTAATGATGAGATCCGGCTCTACCTTGGTGTTGTCCACTGATGATGAAAGCGAATCAGGAGGATGCTGACTGCACCCAGGGGTGTCCCCGCCAGGCGATGCTGTGCTACAGCTGGACGATAAGTCGAACTCAGTGCTGGAGTCTGGATGCATGGTTTCATTAAAAAATAAAAATTCAAAATAAAAATAAATCACCGCATAAGAGACTGAACAGTCAGTCTGTGCTAGACAGAAAACGGATGCCCCGGACGCCTATATTCCATTTGCCAGGTTCATAACTGTGCACATAGTGGAGAGGCCCGCCTTTTATAGTGAGCTGGAATTTTATGAATGAAATCTGTGTGGTGAGACCGAACCATTTCACCGAGGGAGAAGTGACAGGGGAAAGGGGCTAGCAGATGTTTTTTTTTAAAGTTCAACAATCAAATCACTGAAGTGCGTAAAAATCAACACTAGCCCACTGTTTAATTTCGGCTTATTATCGGAACTCAAATGTTTAAAAAACAAAAGTGAGCACATAGAAAGTGGCACCCCTCCCTCCAAAAGGTGCCCATCGCCATGAATGAACTACGTCACTTCATGTATGCAGCATCTGCATCACAGGCTATATGTTCCCGTCATGCCCTCATATGTTCTCGACATTTAGCCTTTGTTTAATGATTATGGGCATTTACGGTAACACGAGCTCTCAATGCATTAGAAGGAAAGTGGAGGCAGTGTAAGAGGCTTCATTAATAAATGGTTTTAAAATAGCCAGTATGGTGCTTCCCCCGTTCTTTCTCCTCCGAACTGTCCACATTAGAACAATGCATATGCACTAATGTTCCAACTTCTATTTATAGACACATAATAAAATCCGGCATGAATTTAATTATTTCACAAAGCTTCCAGCACACTGCCTGATTATTTATAAGCCGTCATAATTAAGTGTCATTCACGTATCACATTGCCTTTCACCTGTCTCTACATATGAATAGAGCTCCAGCAACAGAACTGTCGCTAAAGCCAAGCAGCCAATCGCCG
>VUQG01011168.1:5140-16605 GCA_015106755.1 Etia nguti | reverse complement strand
ATGTCAAATGTATTCCTCATGAATGATATCAAGTCATCGTGAGCCACAAACAACATTCCTGTAACAAGGTAGAAGCCGCAATCAGTTTTTGGTAGTGACTTTTATATATCCTTTATTTATGCAGTTAGAAAAAATCTTGTTGACTTTAAAAATGTCTTTTTTTGAAGTAATCTGACCAAGAGGACGGCAGAAATTGCAACAAATGCAACAATAGTTCTGTAAACATATTTTAAGTGGACAAAAGGGACCCGATTGGTTATAATGTAAGTACAATAACACAGTTATAAAGATACTTGAGAAACAGGTAATTTTTACATTTTATATATAACCCCTTTGTAATACCTGTTCACCAAAGTCTATTTAGCAACATACGTAAAGATATTACACATAAAAAACACACGGAAACATTGGAAATCAGTTTTTGGCAGCCGATCACTTTTTGGCACAACACCGGCATTCTTCGGTGCCGTATGAGGCCAGAAATGGCAGAGCCGGAGCCAGAGGGAGGGAGGAACAGATGCTGAATAAACAGCTCGGCACAGCTCCTTCGCAAACACATTCTGAGCTATGTTCCCTTCAGATTCCTCTTTTCAAGTCTCCACATTCCAAAAATATGAAGCTATTCTGAGTCATAGCGGCAGCTATGTGGCACGAATAAACCTACAGATGTTGGCACTGTAATAGTTTTACAGCAAAATCAAATCAAATAGGTGAGAGATGTTGGCACAATCTAAAGTGTGATTCTTTGAAACACTAACTAATACTAAAGTCCAGATTTATGCATGGTTTGCACCAGCGTGAAACTCTCTACAATCCAGATTTTTTAGAGTGAAGCAGGGACAAGTCAGTGATGGGACAGTTATTGTTGTAGCTGGCATTTTGCATTTGGGAGTTTAGGAATGCAAAATACTGAAAGCAAAGTATTTAAATGAAACAATATGAGTCACTAAGGTTAGAGTAACAACATATCCTACAGAGTCCAGTAAATTCTGCATTGGTGGAAGGGGGAGAATGAATACTCACACAAGTAGGTTTGTTTATACACTTAATATAGTGTTAATTTAGCCTAAACTTTATGCTTTACATTTCCACACAGATTTCCCCGTAATAATAAGTGCAGAGTACTGCAAAGTCTGTGCGTCCTCAGCCACACACACAGAGCTCTCCGACATCGCAAATATCTTTCATATCACGTCTGTTTCAGAAAATACTGAAATGTCTGTCAAAATTCATCTATAAATGTGAATTGTGTAGCTCAGAGCTGTCTGTGTGTCCCATTCTTTCCTTTGTTTTTAAAGAAATACTTGAAGCATGCATTTCCACACACAGCACAACAGGAACAGAAGGTATATTCTGCTACTCATCTGACTGGCTGTTAGACACAGATTCCAGGTATGTGCAGTGGAGGTATTTGTAATAAAGCAGCCCCTCTCTAGATGCATCCCACTCTTGATCTGAGATGTCAGGATTCATCTAGAGCAGGGACGTCAAACTCATTTTACATCGTGAGCCACATACAGCCCAGTTTGAGCTTAAGTGGGCCGGACCAGTGAAACTCCCGTTTCTGTCAGTGTAAAGAAGTTTAGCCACACATGGAAATGTTCAGACATCATAATAGAAGAAAAAAGAATTTCAACAGTATATCTTCGTTTTTCCACATGATAAAGAAATGTTGCTGAAGGAAATTGATTTTTTTTTTAACTTTGGACCCACTATAAAATACAGAAAATTCTATTGGAGATAGGGAAAGGTTCAGGATATTTTTTGTTTATCTATTACTTAGTTACTTTGGTGTAGTGTGAATGGCCATGGAGGATGTCTCTGTCACTAGAAAAAGCTGTAAAACTTAAAAGTACAGAATCTATGCCTTCCTTCACATTTACCAAGGCCATGCAGTGGGCTGGAAGGGAGTCTTCGGCCCCCAGGCCATATGTTTGACACCCCTGAACCAGATAATTGCTTCTCCCATCACTGAGACCTCACACAGTTCTGAGTATGTATCAAAAAAAAAAAATGTTGTTACACTGACTCTCCTTGGTCTGAATTATCGTCCTGCACCATGTTTAGTTTTATCATTAAACAGACAATTCTTTTTCTGGGGGTCACAAAGTATCCCAGCACACGCACATAGTGGGATCTTAGTCCTGGCTTCATTTAATTAAAAATTACATTTTCAAATCACAATTTTAACACATCTAGTGAACTCGTCTGCTTCAGTATGCTTATTGTGTTGTATGGAAAAGTAACACAGTTGTAGCATAAATTCTCACCCATGTCTAACACCTTGGTTACTGTGAGCGAGAGCATCCTGTTGCTTATTAACGCCAAAATCCAAAGTTGTGTCGTGAAGTACAGTGTGTGTGTGTGTGTGTGTGTGTGACACTGGTTGTGAGATCTCACCCTATAGGCCGTGAGACCACCAGCTCCACCTGCGGCTCCGGCTTGGATTCTAGTATGATATTGTAAACTTCTTTAAATGTGGCTCCTTGTAAAAGCTTCCCGTTCCACTCCAGCACCTGATCTCCTGCAAAAACACCAGAGATGCTCAGCATCACGTGGAAGATCTTAATCCTTTATGCTCACACTGTCGTCACAGCTGAATTTTGCAAGTTTAATTTCTTCATAAATGTGTGCGTGTGTGTTTCAATACCTGGTCTGAGGTGTCCAACAGTGTCTGCTAGACTTCCTTTCCTCACTTTAGTGATGAAAGCACAAAGTCTACCAGATTCTGTCATCTTGCCTCCCACCACCTGTAGAAACAGAGAGGTGACTGCACCGGTACTGAAATACATTTGTGAAACAAAAGTCGAGCTATGTCATAATAACTGTAGATTTAATGCACCACATTAGCAAGCAAGCCCTGCAGCTTATAGAAGAACATGGACTTATTTTCTCAAAGCATTCTGTCGATGTCATGACTTTAGTTTTTGCCTGCGAGGTTTGAAACCACAAAAAATGCACTGGAAGGTCAATGCTAAAAGTCTAAATTTAAATCTTTTCAGAAACTGTCCAGGACTGTGCTTTGTTCCCCGTGGAAACACTCCGGTGCTATACCGTGGTTCTGTAACAGTGCAGGGCCGTGGGCTAGAGCTGTACTGTACAGTCCTGTGCTGCTGTACTCCACTCTCCTCGGCTTACACTGGCATCATACAAATAAAAATCCCCTCTTAATGGCAGCTGAATGCCAACATACAAAGGAGCTTAGGGAAGTCTGCTAAATGAAATGGCTTTATGTAACAGGCAGGAGATAGAGAGAGGGAGGCTTGCAGAGGAAGAGAGCATAAGAGAGAGAAAGAGATGAGCAGTGAGGGCGAGGCTGGCAACCTGACTGATGGACTGACTGGCTGGATTGTGGAGCTGGGTGGCTGCTGCTGAGCGGACAGAAATGCACAGAAGCACTGAGCAGACACAAACATGCCATTTCAGGAGGCTCATTTAATCAGTAATGATTTTTTCCCCCCATCTTGCCGCTCTCGCTTCTTTCTCCAGCGGCTACTGCCATGCTCCTGTGGACATTTGGCTGCTCTCTTATTTTTTTAAGGGTACGCACCACCTACAGAATTACATAACAGTGAAGGATAAAACAAAACTATATCTATATATATAAAAATAAGTGTATGCCTTTTGAATAGATGGAGACACTGAAAGGGAAACTGACTTAGCATTCAATAAAGAATTTGATCAATAAGAAGCAGGCAGCACTAAAAGTATGAGAAAAAGACACACAGAGAGCAAAGAATGTAAATTTGAATTAGAACGTGATGGTACGGTATAATGCACAAACAGGGAATAACTGCAGGGACCATACTGGGAGGTTCTGCTCCGACTTGTTTCCTCAGAGCAGCTGAATTCTGTTCACTGAAGTAGCTCAGTATGAATGAGTTCAGAAGATTAGAGAGCCCAGTATCAAACAACACTTATTAATATTCATCAGGAATATAATGGCTATTAATAGTGAGTTGTACTACTGTATGATGTAACAACGGGAAGCCGTGGAGAAAACTCAACAAAAAAGGCACAAAACTTTAAACCTTCCACCTAAAGTGCGCATCTTACACTGATGCTTTCGACTTAACCCTATTGGGTAAAATGTTAAAGTCGCTGTGCTAAATGTGCATATTTTAATTCCAATGGCAGTTCAACATGAGTGTGTGCAGTGCGAATGACGCCCACACAGGCTGCAAGCTCACCTTCAGACCGAGCAGAGCACCTGAGTCTCGAGGCACACTTCCATCTTTCATGCGCTTGTTGAGCAAAATACGCCCTATTAGGCGATCCCCATCTTTGGACGGCTGCCACGTCACTGGGTGCTACAAGGTCAGAGCAACAACACACCTTTTGTTTAACAAGTCATCCATTTCAGTTCGATCACTTCAGACCAAGCAGACAACAAAATAGTGAAAGGAGGGTGTAAAGGGAGCACTTTATTTGTTCACTTGGGGGAAGAATGTTCACACAAACTTGGATAGCTCAGTTATTTAAACTCCAGATGATGCAGTTTTATCTGTTAGGCCAAAAGCGTTCAAAGGAAAATTTGAAATTTCTCCAAATAACACACAGCTCATTAACTGTCTCACAGAGTTTGTGTGAACCTGCCGGTGTGAGGGTGGAGTTGAGCTTCATGCAGCGCCCCATGCAGAGTAAAGCAAGCAGCCCCAACACTCCTCCTAAAACCAGCTCTTCAAACGGAAGCAGGAAGACCAGAGTGGGACTCTGGTGCTTTGCTACACACAAACACACAGCCACCATCAAGTGGAGTAGTGAGGGGAAAAGCAAACAGTAAAAAAAATAGTGGGAGGGGGTAGACGTGATACAGATGAAGTAGATCCTAGGGTGCCACATTAGAGATCAAAAAGGATGAAAAACAGACAGCACAGAATAAAGCTATGAGACACAGGGTGATATCACAGACGCGGCAGTGGAAGGGAAAAAAGAAAAACAAATGTTTTTTTGGTGCAAAACAAATCCAATCTTCCCTGTTTGTGTGTGAGTGTGTGTGTGTGGTTTTTTTTCTATAGAAGTGAGTGGAAAATTGGGCAAAGGGGACAGGATCTGTCTGGACTGGGTGCTGTGGGGTAGGGCAGCAGAGTGAGAGGGGACGGGCCCCAGTAAGGGTGTTCCTACTACACTAAACAGGACCGCTGCAGAGCAAGAACACAACATACGGAGGAAAAAAAACGAGCATGCAACTAGGAGAGACCCACATTCCTGAGTGCCATGACAAACAGAGAGGTTGTGTGTCAATGCTCAAGTCTTCTACAGCTACTGTAAAGAGGTGTAGTTTCTGTTTGGGGAGCAATACAGCAAGTACAAGTAGCAAGCAAAGAGGGTGTCCCCAAATGACTTTTATTTTTAAGGCAACACCGAGGTGGAGCCAAAAGTAACCGAACCAGAAACAATAAAGAAATGTTTTTAAAAATCGCAGAAATCAATTTACACAACGTCAAGTAAAATCCATAAAACAGACATCTCACCTATTTACACTTGGTGACAGAGAGCAAACAAAGACTGGATGGGTAAGGTCATAAATAATAATAATAATAATAATAATAATAACAAAAAAAAAAAAAAAAAAAAAAAAAGCAGGCTAGATTGTCTCAGTACCTTCTCACTATGGCTATGCTCCTCGTTTAGCGTAGTGCTACTGCACGTATCAACTCCCGAGTCTTTAACCTGCGGTTCACACCATGCCAAGTCCTCTTCAAATGAGTGTCCCCCAAAGCGCACCATTTTCTTTTGCCTCTCAGATAAGGTGTGTGTCGCCTCGGACATAAATGCCTGCTCAATAGTTTTTCTTTTTCCCCTTTGACTGTCCCCTACAGGTGTGGGATAAAAAACAGAAAGAAAAAACAGAAAAAACAACATGCAAAGGTGTAAATAAAACAAAGGAAACATGAAATGACAAAAAGACTCCAGGAGGACAGGGGATGGGGGAGAGGAGAGAGAGAGACAGAAAGAGAGGGAAGGAGAGAGAGAGTGAGAGAGAGATGGGGTTAAGGGGGCGGGTGGTAGGGAGGGAGGGTCAACGCAGGGCTCCACATGTCTCACCAAAGACATTGGGGAAGCCTCACTGCTATGCCATGACGCATGGTCCCACCAATGGCCATCCAAATCTCCTGTAAGGTGGGAGGGAGGGCATATACACACGAGAGAGGACATCGAGAGGGACAAGTGAGGACACCACAAAGTACAAGACATTAACGCACGCGCACACCCACACAGAGACACAGAGAGCTCTAAATAAGACGTCCAAACGTTCACGTTCCAACACACACACACAAACACACACACACGCAAACACACGAGTGCTCACATGCTCCCATAACTCAGCAAAAGTGATAATCGCCCCTAAAATCCCTGCGGAGAAGGAAAAGACGCAGATGGATTGAGCTCAGCACTGTACAGTTAAGAAAACTAAACAAGACACAAGCCATGGTGGGGCTAACAAGATGGCTGAAGTCAAAAGAACAATCTGAAGCTTTAAATCCTTTAAAGGTATTACATGTGTTCCAACAGCCCATTAGGAACCTCTGATAAACAAAATGACAACATTCAAACGCGTCACAGACAGAATCAGCATCTCATTTGACCTCATTTGGGACTTTTGTGGCTTCAGCTAACTTCAGCGCTGCATTCCAAACCGAGGTTTGATTCATGGTGTTGGAACTGCTTCGAAGGGAAGGGAACTTGTTTTAATCCAGTTATTAATGTTCTTAAACATATCGGTTGTCACAGCAGATCAAGTGCGATAATAGGCAAGGAGTGGGCGGGGCAGGAATAAACGGCCCATTTGAAATAAATAAATATGTTTAGTATGATTATAAAGAGAAAAGAGCATCACCAACGTGTGTTTTCTTTACAATACTTTGACAGGCTAATAGGTAGCTCTGCATGATTCACAGTTCAGAATAATCCTGCTTTGTCCCCTCAGTTCATCCAACATCTCAGACAAGCAGTTTTAGCTCCCATCCTCCTCCCTTTAAGCCAGCCTTCTTCAGATTAGCTGCCCCTCCCGAACAGGTTAAGAAATAGACCTTTCTTCATTTCTTCAAATATAGTTAAGGCAAACTTTGCTTCCAATTGAAACACATGTTCCACGTTACATTCCTCTGATTTTTTTCAGACAGCAATCTTTAGAAACATTCGGGCCAGATTCTGTTTTGTTGAAACAAAGTCAGCACACTGCTATCTTATCCTAAAGAAGCTGCATCTATAGGAGGGAGCAGGGCAGACCTCTAATGTGTTTAACTGGGGATTCAGATTGCAATGCCACACAACCTTAACTGACCTCGATCTAAAGTGCACCGGGGAGAGCTTTTAAAGATGAGGCTCTGATTACACCTTCTGCCGTAGCATCGGCGGATACATGGCCTTGAGAAAGGCAGGCAAGTGGCTACGATGACGATCGCAGGATGAAGGATTCTGGGGCATTTCTCTAGTCTTGTCGTGCCTTCAGGACAATAATCAGTTATAAAGGGAAGACTTCTAATGAGACACATGTGAACCGATCAAACTATCTATCTATCTCCAGAAGCAACTTTGTCATTCTGCAGGGTTTGTCCTGTTCTCCAGTGTGGGATGTACAGAGCAGTGAGATGAGCACTTTCAGTTTGATTAAGAAGCTTAAAAATTCAAGCTAATTAAAAAGAGCAAAAAATATTGAATCCAAAGGTAGTGCTGAGATTCTCAGGGGAGAGTAGTGTGGAGGTGAAGACAGGCACAAGTTAGGAGTAAAATCCTGCTCTTCTCTTCCCAGGACTTCAGTCAGTAACCATCATTTTAGCATCCCATTACAATGCATAATTCATTTAAACGATATTCAGCTATGATGCCAATTTATTTTACAAAAGGGAAATAAAGTTGCTCTTATTAAAACATTTACCGAAGAATGGGCCATTTAAATAATACAGAAACACAACGTGTTCTTGGCAGCAAACATGCTGTTGTAGACTTGTGTGTTTGCACAGATGTACAAAGTCAATAGCGGACCTCAGGGCTGCAGTCACAAGTGAGGTCATTTGAAAACACTCGACTTGTTTAACCCATGGGCCACATACATCACATTCGGCACACTTCACTTCCCCTGCAAAGAGCTGTAGAACCTAATGGATCTATAGAGGACAGGCCTCCATCAAGTATTATCTGGCTCAGGATTCAATCTCAGGGAAATCAGGGAACTCTGATGGAAAGGCATAAAAATAGACTGCATATGCTTCTAGATGTGGAGGCTGAGGAGGTGATGGGAGGCTGGACTGTACAGGGGTAAAAAGGAAAGAATTTTCAGCATAGGACAAAAAAGATCCAGCATGGAAGAAGTTACTTGCATAAAGACAGGGTCACCGTGAATACACATAGCCAGAAATGTCTTAAATAATCCCTCATTGCACTGGGGTAGTATGGGGTTCAGTATTTTCTTAACGGATGTGTACAGAATGAGTCGGAGATTTTAAAATGTAATATTCCGACAGATCGGAAATGTTTTTTCTTTTTCCATTAAGACACACAAAGGATAAACAGCCTTCCATAACATTTGCTATCTCCAGTGGTTTATGTACTCATATAGGCTCTGCCTGACTCTGCTCGGATCAGCTGGTTGTTGTGTTTCCAAACATGGGTGGCCAACTGGAAAGTTGCAGAGTGCTCTCTGGTACTTATAACATCACTAAAGGTGTTTCTCCCATTTTTTTTTAAACTTTTTAAATTTTCATTTATTGGCTGTCATAAACGCCAATGCCACACAGCAATAACTACTACCGGCCAATAATACTGGCTCACTGATAAATCTGTCAGGCTCTAACCTTTAATAAACAATCTGCTTCTCTTAAAGAGACATGCCTGCACAACTGTGGCTCTTAAACAGAATGTCTGTTTCTGGCCTCAAATTATTTTTTAGCTTCCTAGCTTTCTTTTTCAATATTAAAACACATAAACATATATAAACAAAATGTATCTGATTTCCTATCTTATCCATATTTTATCTCGGTTGCAAGTAAAGTTTCAAATAACAAAGTCGGTGTAGTGTCAGTATGTATAAGCAATCAATATTAGCCTAAATCTCAAGTGTCAAACTGCTGTAAACACTGATTTTTTTTTTTTTTGTATGATGTCAGTGGGAGGAGAATTTTTTATTTTTATTCTTTTTTTGAATCTGAAGAAAATTCACTTAAAGGTGAAGAAACTTAAATGGTTTGTTTCAGAAAGAGCACAAGCTAGCCCAGTATGTTACAAATAAGGATTAGTTTGGACTGTGAATCATGCAAAGCTACACTGGAAGAGTCCAATAATAAATAATAAGAAGAAATAAGATCATAATATTCCCCCTCTAATATACTAAAAAAGATCTTCAATAACAGTTTCCAACTTGCAATTTTGTTGTGACCAAGCTGCAAGGTCAGTTTAGGCCAAACAACACCCTTTGCATCACTATCCATCCATCATTCTAAAGAAGCACTGTAACTACTTAGTGTATGTAGTAATGTGCTGTGATAAACTATTATGGATGTCCCCAGATAGGTTTTGGCCTCTGTGGCCCTCTCGCCAATAGCTGACAATAGTAATTACCTCCTTTGCCTTTCAGCTGCTCTTCTGTCAGCAGCGTAACACCAGAGCACACTTTGCTCTCCAATGAGAGTGCAGTGTGTTTGATGTGGAGCTATAGACAGAATGAATATAGACCCTACGTGGCTCATCTCAAGCTTGTATCATTCACAGTTCAACCTCCACCTATGTGTGTTCTTCTTCCTGTGACACGCCTCCATCTTCACCCCCTCCCCTGCCCACTCTTAATGTTTAAAAAAAAAGAAAAAGGAATTTGAGCCTTCTCTCCTTACTTTCCCCGAAGCTTCATTAACAGTGGCACGCCACAAATGGGCACCGATCCCCCAGCAAGGCACTGTGTGATTTTTCAGCGAACAGGAAACTCATCACGGCCATAAATTGTGAGCATCAGCAGTCTGTGCCCAGCCCTGCCGTTTCGCTCCGACTCCGAGGCCCCGCAAAGTGCTGATTCAGGTCGAAGGCAGCGCGCAGGCAGTGGCGGAGTTCACCACCAGCAGGCTCTCCATCACTTTGACGGCTCAATAAAAACCAGTGTAAACTATTAATTGGATCATTAATTATTGATGCTGTTTTTACTACAATTCAAGAGGTGAGAGCAGAAAAGAGGCAGGTCGAAACAATGTGTATGTTTAAACATAGCCACCGTGCTACAAAGGTGAAACCGTAACATGTTAAGCTACTGGTGAAGGCAGACCTCAAAACATCAGTATCTATTCTAATAAACTAACCCTAAACTAACTCTCTCTACTATGCCTAAAAACAATGCCTTTTAGGTAGAAAAAGGATGGAGTAATAAGAAAATCTCTCAGATCTAGCATGAGGCCAAACACTACAAACCCAGCAGGGTTACCGAGCTGCAAAAGCTGATCCCAAAGGCCATTAATGAGGATGTAACTTAGGTTTTCACTACACAATGTCCACCTGTCTGCTGCAGTTAGCCAGCCATCCGCTCCTTTTCTGTGTGCTGGGCACTATTATGAGACTGCATGTCAGGGGAATCAATAAAGAGGAAAACACAGGGAGAGGACCATCGCAATAAATCAGTCTCCTGCGTTCATAGACACAAGCCAGGCCCATTACAGCTGGCACACCCTTTCTCTTCCAGCCTAACTCGTCCCCTTCAACTACTCTTATTTGCATCCCCCCAGCCCCCTCATCCTCCTTCTTCACAGATTCCCCCTCTCCCCCCTTCTAGGTACCAGAAACTGGAGAGTGTGGGATGCACGCTGCTTAGCCTGCTGTTACACACCCATCTCGTTGTCCAGTCAAGCTGAATGAACAAACCCCCAAGATGCTGACGGGAGCATATGGCGAAAAAGTTGCTTTCCACCCTCGATTGTCTCACGTGCAATTACAACTGCTGCTCTTCATATTGTTGGCTGATTTTTGATGCTGTTTCTTTAAGCAAGATGGCATATTTCTTCACTCGTTCATTTTTCAGGAGCATTAAAAACACCTGTTTGATCTGACCCAGCTGATAAATATTTGACGGTCACAAGTGCACATCGGGGGTGGCGTTAGCTTTGAATCCACTTTCTAATTATTGCATAATTAAACTTACTATGCAAACACGTACACACTGTTTTAAAATAAATGGTTCAGTACAATTTGCTGACCCATTTATCAGACTCCCTGCATGAACTGAATCACAGCAGCCTTAGTTATGTCATAGATGAAAATAATTAATGAAACTGCCAATTAAAACTAAATAAAGCTCCACATAATCAGCCGTCTGAGTATGCTCTGTACCTAGCATAGGAAGCTATACTTATCCAGGTCAATAGTTCAACTCTTCCCTATGTTTTTTTCTCCTACGCAGGGTGACCCGCAGAGGAGGCAGGCAGACAGAGGCACACAGAAACAACAGAAACTCTGACCCTCTAAACAGCCTGCCTTCTCCCTATTTT
>VUQG01011159.1:3681-16049 GCA_015106755.1 Etia nguti | reverse complement strand
TTGAAGTGATGGGAAGCTTCTACAGATTTGATATCCCATTTTGCATATCTGTAATTTTGCACACATCCCTTAAAGTATTTGTAAAAAAAAAAAGTAAAAAAATAAGAGAATATGGAATAAATATTCCAAAATGTCAGAAATGGGTCATGGTCCTCACACATCTGTTACATGTTATGTGTTGTTCTAGGATATTGTTGCTCATGTCTGGTATGATTTTACTCTGTTGAACTCTGTTACTTTTTGCTGTGTTTTTGTTTTTTTTATTTTTACAGTCTGGATTGACTTGATAATCAGAAATTTCCAGTGAGTTATTTTACTCATTGTCTTTGTTACCATACCTCTGTTTAGTAAAGTTTAGAAAAGTAAACATAAACCGTTCCATTCTTTGAAGATACTCTATTGACTTTAGATGCCAGTTGCAATTGTCATAACTGACAGTTAAAGGCAGTTCATACCTAAACGATGTTTGGTTTTATAATGCAATGTTCTTGAAGATACAAATGCTGTTAGACTTTAAATAATCTGGAAATAACCTGGAAACCTTGAACAAGACTGCAGACATGTATAACTATGAGGAGCTTTACTCCAGACCATACATCACCTCTGACTCTGAAATCCCAGAGAAGCTCCTTCATTTTTAGTATCTTTCTTATTGAAAAATTATCTAATAAAGTCATTTTACCCCACATATTAGAACACAGTTAAATATACACTCAGCAGACACTTTACTAGGCACATTTGGTTGGAACCCTTTTGACTCAGATCTGCCTTAGTTCTTTGTGGCATAAATTCAACAAGGAGCTGGAAACGTTCCTCAGAGATTTTGAGCCACATTGAAATGATAGCATCACACAGTACAGTGAACCCATTTTCATGTTCAAGAAACTAGATTGAGGCAATTTGAGTTTTGTGACTTAATGTGTTATACTGGTGGAAGCAGCCACCAGAAGATGGTTACACTGGTCATAAAGTAATGGACATGGTGACCAACAATAGTTGTGTATGCTGGAGAGGCTAAATGATGCTTATTTGGTACTAAAGGGGCCTAAGTGTGCAAAGAAAATATTCTCCACACCATTACATCGCCGCAAAACCTCCTCAAAAACCTCCTGAAAACTAGAGACGCTCTTCTGCATAGCTGTAGGAAGAACTTATTTGAGTTGCTGTTGGCTCTCCACAAGCTTGAAGGAGTCAGGCCATTCTTCTGTGACTGGTATAACACTTTCAGCATCTGTACTCCGATGAAAAAAGTAAGGTTCTTAAATTTCCTTGAGCTTTATCACCAAAGCCTTTTGTTGCTGATGTTGACCTATAGGTGGTTCAGCTCACGTGTCAATGTATACTACAAGGCAGGACACAGGATCATCAGTCTGCATGTTAGTAATCTTCCTTAGAACAGTTATCTACATCTATAATGTAGATAATAGATGGCGGCCAATAGTATTTTTATTATTTTTAGTAACAGCTACTTTTTTTTCTCATCAATAACTGAGAATGTGCAGATGCCAATTCTAGTAGCAGGTGGTGTTTCAGTGTTATTAACTATAAATGTTAACATAGAAGCCATTTTTCCTGTCAGTCTCTACCATTGACTGGTAAATTAAGGCAGAAATGCTAAAAAGCACAATGGTGAAAAAATATTGGATCTGAAACTAGCCACCAGTGTGATTTGTATATATTGTGCTATTTCTTAAATTTGTAAATCTGTAACATATTGTATTGTTAAATAGTCTAGTCTGTTTCTGTTACTGTTACTGTATTGGAGCAACTGTAACCCACATAATTTTCTTAGGGATTAATAAAGTATGCTCATTCTGATTCTGATTCTGATTTTAAAGGAATAGGACAATATTTTAGAAACAAAATGCTTTCTTTCCTTCATGCTGCATGATACTTTCTCCTTTCTTTTCTATCTCAGGTTCTGGAAAATAGCTGACACATTCACAGGTATGAAATTGCAAGAGGTTATGGGAAGTTTTGGGTTAACACCAGCAACTGATATTGAGGGCTTCATGGAACTTCCTGATGGAAAGGTTTGTACTGTGTTGTGTTATGTATATGTTGGTGTGAATTCCAAAAAATAAATTTAACAAGACTAGGATTTCACAACTATACAAGAGCTCTGTGATTTGTGCTGAGGTAGCAGAGTACTTAGTGATAAATGCAAGCATCAGCATACTAACAACAGGTATAATGTTTTCTTGCTTAGCTTTTTGGTGTGCAAACATTTGGACAGATAACAAACATCTTGTGAGGAAAATGGGTTCCTGTCCACAATGTCAAACCATATGATGTCAAATATGTACAACTCCAATTCCAAAAGTGTTTGGGCACTGTGTAAAAGGTAAATAAAAAAAGAATGCAATGATCTCATGAACCCTAACCCTAAAGTTTAGAAAATACATAATTTTAAGAAAAAAATATGATCATTTTGAATTTGTTGGCAGTAGCACATCTCAGAAAGCTTTGGACAAGGTCATCTTTACCATTGTGTTACATCCCATGTTCTGTAAACTGTCTATAAACGTCTGAGAACCTATGGAGACCTGTTGCTGGACTTATGGGAGAGAAGTGTCCCTGATATAGGAATCTGGGCGCTTAACACTTCTGGTTCTTTTTTTGCTATATTTTTCATTTTTTGAAAGGTAAAAGTTTCCTTTCCAGATGTGCAAACTGCCAGTTCCCTAGTCAGTAATACCTTAGTGCTGATAACAAGTGGAAAATGTACAAAGGATGCTGTTTCCATGTTTTTCAAAAAGAATTAAAAGTACTTTAGCCTACATTGGTGGATGGCACAGTGAATTTTGTTCATAAATAGTGGTAAAACCTTATTTTTAAGAGAATTCCTTTCCTTCTTTACACAGAGTTCATATAGTAGCAGGGCTACTCCATCTATTTTGTTTGTACTACAGCTTCCTAGAGCTTTCTCAGCAGATAATGTTATCTTTAAAGCCAATTTTGATTCAAATATCCTGAGCTCCAGACATGGTACTAGGTAACTTTTGTAGTAGGCTTGTTAAAGATGAATCCTTTAAGACTTGTGGCAGGTTGAACTTCTTGAGTTGCCACAGGAAGTACAACCTCTGCTGGCCCTTCTTTTGGACGCAGTCTTTGTGTGAGGACCACTTCAAATTCCATGAAAAGGTGGATCCTAGGAGTCTGAAGTGATCCACAGTGGGTACTGTATTGTTGAGGATGTGTGAGGGAGGGAGGGTGGGGGGTGAGGATTCTCCGAAAGTCCACCGCCATCTCCACAGTCTTGAGCGGGTTTAGCTTCAGGTGGTTCTGACTCTACCAGTGGACCAGCTGGTCCACCTCCTGTCTGTACGCGGACTTGTCATCGTTCTGGATCAGACCAATGACGGTGGCGTCGTCCGTGAACTTCAAGAGCTCGTGTTATCATTTTTAGTTTTGTATTATCTGTGTGTGCAGAATTCTGATCCAAAGAGTGCTTGTTTTCCTTCCACACCGGATTGATCCAGGGCCTGGACATGTCAAAGAAATCCTATTTGATGGCTGCGACCACTCTAGACCATGAGTCCTACATGCCTTCATACCCACACATATACTGTACATGTCTGCAGAAACATACTGTATGAGATGTATTTTGACTACCTCTGTCTCTGCCAGGTTCGGTCAAAAGTTTTGACTTTCTAGAAAAAAGGGAACTAAGCACCATCTGTTTCAATCAAGGTGGAACTGCTCTCACCTGGGCTCCAGAGATTCTAAGTATATTAATAGTAAAAAGAATTACAATGTCAGCATTGAGTGCAAAAAACTGACAAGTGTGGCTCTGTGTTTTTTTTAAGTTGAGTGAAAATGGATGTTTACTGTTGATAGGCTTTGCAAGTGGTTGGGGGTCACACCCCCAAGGAAGATGCCAAAAATCTTATTTTCTAAAATATTTTTAAATCTAACATACTATGCTGCTGAGTTTTAACATGGTTATAGAGTTCTTTTAACTGTGTTAATGTGGTTTAAAGAAGTTTCTGTCTTACTTCTCCACTGAGGATGGGAGCTGTGGTCAGATTGTACTTAGAAAATGTGTTGGGTAGTTAAAAGTTCACTGTAGGGTTTACGATTAGATTAATGCACAAGTCGTTTTTACCCCCTGCACCCCTCACTAAGACCCACCAGTTTACACTTTAGGTATTTGTAAAAATTTGTTATCCATTACCCTCTTACTATCTTTCATCCCCCTATGGGGACAATACATTTTGTCTTTTCTGCACCTTATACTTTACTCTCCTGTTTTATACTTTGCTTAAAAATGATAGCTTAATTTTTTTTCTATGCTGTAAATTGAATCCACCGTCACTATATGAGGGGAAAAAATACTTTCTGTTCAAAGAGTTTTTATTCTTATCAGGTCTAATAAATCAAAAACAGCTTAGAGAAATGAAAAATTCATCCCAAACAGGTCTCCCAAAGTTAAGATTGATAGCTCATTTCAACTCTAGGACTGATCATTATTTTTTTAGATGTTAAAACTTTTAAAACTAAAAACAATAGCTGTAACTCTTCAACTATACTTTAGGTCTGGCTCCTGAAAAATTGCAGATTTTATATGGATATATGACTAAAAAAATCAGCAGAAAGTTAATTTAAAAAGCCAAGTGTGGGCATTTATTTAGTCTGAATAATTTTGTACTTACCGATTTTAATAATTCTTTTCCATCCCATAGAACTACGTAATTGCTTTGGAACACATAATTGGTATAATAACTTTCTCTGCTTTGTGTGTAAGTATGACATGAATTTTGATTTAATATTGTTCAATATTACATTCATAAAACAATACAGTGCAATATAGCAATTAGTACTTGCAAGCATTTGTTTTTGCAAATGCTACAAATGCTTCATTCAGATATTTAAGGTCATGCTAACATAGACATCAAAGATAGAGATGTTTAATATGTGTTAGTATGGACTGTATGCTATTCCATAGTCCTAGTTATTTTCTTTCTTTTTTTTTTTTTTTGGTTAACTCCTGCTTTAAGTAACCTATAATTACCATTTTCTGATCAGAGTGCTGATTGCATCATGTTCTTCTTCAGTGTCAGGGAGAAATATGACCCCACTGGTTTTATTCATGTTCCTGGGGCAGTGCAGGCACTCGAGTGGGCACCTGATTCCCATGTAAGTCATTTTATGGCTGCTATTGCTGTTAGAAATGTAAATGTTCATAATTATAATTCACTCAGCACAAACAACACAAACATATATATCAATTATCATTTTTTTAATTTAACCTTTTAAAATTTTTATGCAGCCTGAGAACAGGCTGCTCATTTTGTGTCAGAACAGTTATGTGGTTGAGGTCCCATGTCCTGATCCCTGCAGATCATTCAGGTTCTTTACTGACTTTAATTTGTTGTGCTTTGATTAAATTGAGTGAAGTTATCTTAAAGCTTAGTGAAAGGAACTTTTGAATGAGGTTTTTTTAATTAGGTAAGTCTGTAACTGAGAGTTTGTTTAAATGTATCCACTTTTGTGTTCCAGAGAGAGGAAGAAATTGCAAGGTGTCAAGCCATAAAGGAGAAGAAAAAGAAAGAGAGAGAAAAGCATTTAAAAGAGTCAAAGCTACCAGATTTGGAAGAAGAGAAAGAAGAGTTACCACCTATCTACATTCCTGACTCTCCAAGTCCTCTCTGCTGAGGTTTCTATTCTCAGCCTGGCCAGTTCTGGCTCTCCATGCTACACACACCCAGACACACACCGTGGATTTTTCGTGGTTTTACAAAAATATATGAGGCCTACTGGACCCTCAGGCTCCATGACAATACTCTGTGGACACTAAAAATAACTATAGGATTCAAGGAAGCAAACACATTCAGTAGGGCACAGTCACCATGACAACTTGATTTGACTGCACTCATAAGGAAAGCAGTCTGTGGCTAATTGCTTGACCCCTCAGTGGTCACGTATTTATTTATTTTTTTATTATTATGACACATAACTTTATTAATTCCAAACAAGATTCCAGAAAAGAAACCTGAATTTTTCTTTCGTTTAAAGACTGAATCAGTTTTCTCTCTCTCCCATGTTCTGTCACTGCTGCAGGGAGGCTTTGACACAGGTTACTTGCATCACTGTAAGTTCTCTGAAAAACAGGATATGGATCCAAAGAAGAGGCAAGATGAGCTCTTTGACTTCATGCCTGTCCACAATGCAGATGACGATCCCATTCACACCATTACATTTAGGTAGCTAGAGATTTAATGTAATATGAGAGGTCGCACCTTTGACTTACTCATGAAAGTGTCCCTTTTCACATTATTCATAGTTATCATTATGCACTATTGCTTTATATTGAATATTGGACTTCAGTTCATTTACAATAGTCACAAACCTAACACTGGAATCAACAGATGTTGTCTGTTTCATTTGTACAAATGGAACTATGTGGAGTTTTTCTGCCATCTAGTAAACCCAAAGAAACATTAATGAAGCTAAATAAAAGTAAAGTAAAGTAAGTAAATAAGAGTAACAGTATGAGCCACTACTAGGTAGAGGAACAATAGGGGGTCCATGACCCTCTTGCGGACACTCCTATAGGGCTTAAAATCTGGGACTATCCACCAATTGCGCTTAGAACTGAAGAAGCTTCTCGGATGAGAGGTGAAATGTCTTCAAGAAAACTTAAAGAAGTCCAGACACTTTTCTTTCCAAGCTCCTTAGACTACAATGACCTGGATGACTGAGAACCTTCACAGACACATGAGCCACTACAGTATGATAAAAGAAAGATTGTTGAATGAAAGCCAAAACATGAGAAATATTTTAGCCTTTAATATTAAAAAACATTGCCGCTTGTTTGTAGTAATTAGTTATAAATACAATGAATAGCATTTTAAAAAGTCTTAATTTACTTGTGGTCCATTAGGTTTAGAAAAACGATTGGAGAGCTTCCATTTATCATCAACACACACACACACACACACATGTGTGTGTATTCTTCAGAGGAGGGAGTACTGCGACCCCCTGACGCTCGACCAAAAGTTAAGCTGGGCAGTTGTCAGGAGGAGAGGCTTCAAAAGGCTGCAGTGAATGCTGAGCAAGCTAGAGCCAAAATAGAGAAGGGGAAGCAGGAGTGGGCTCAACTGTGAGTGTTAGGCTTAACAAAATCATCTCAGTCCTCCTTTCTTCAAGCATATGATGTTTTTTTGTAAAATATGGCCTTGGTTTTTCCTCTCATTCTTTAAAATGTAAATTTAAAAATGCAGTGCCCGATTATGGTGTGTGCTTTTGCTGTGGCTAAAATACCAATTTTTTTGTAATTGTGCAAAACTTGAAGGCTCATTGGTGTTTCAATCATGCAGAAAAGCCAGGTGTGGATTATGAGGATCCACAGGATGTTCAAGCCATTCATGAAGCCAAAGAGAACATCGAAGATGTAAAACTGAAGTCAGCTGTTACAGTGCCGCTAAAACTGAGGATGACTGCTGAAAGGAAGAGAGAAGAGCTTAGTGCCATGGAGAACAATGTACGTATTAACACAAGTACAACCATAAATTCTAATAGGCACATTATTAAATTATTCTACCCTTTGCCTTATTTTTAACTTTACAGTTACAAAAAGTTTTTTTTTTTAGTTTTTTAGTTTTTCAAACAACTAGCGTTACATGGGAGGGAAACTAAAAGCTTTGTTGAAGGCAGAGATGTTGAAAAGGATTTATTTGAGTAGGTATATAATTTGTGACAAAACTGTAATGTAATCTTGTGCAAAAATATAAATGAGCATATAGTAGTATATAGTATGATAAATGACTAAAAATTCATAATGAAATATAAGATGTGGAGCAGTTTACTAATAAGATAAGAGTTTAAGAGGAATGGTGTCAAGAGAAATAGGAGTAATAGATGATATCTACTTGTTAACAACAAGAAGATAAAGCACTTCTCAGAAACTAATAGAATCCAGACCTTTTCTCTTCCTTTTTTGTCTTTTTGTGACAATTTAAAACTGTCCAAGCAATCGATAAAATCACATTGCAATTTGGAAATCTAATTAGCATATTTAAATTTTAAATTAAAATACACTTTTTGCTAATGAAAATAGAGTTAGTTGGGGGAATGGCAGGTATATTTGTGCTTTTTCCATTGTAATAGGTCCATAGAAGGCAGATTGAGATGAATGAATGCATTGTGGCATTGTGGACTCCAAGGTTTGCACGGCAGTTATAAAAGATCCAACAGCCTCTTGCGACCCATCTCCATCTCCCTCCCCCAACCCTGCCCACCATACTACCAGAAGAGATTCCTGAGAAGTGGCTGCAGTACAAGTTCAATGCATTAGCATGATACCGTGTTCTTAGGGAGAAGAGGTACCTAAGTAAGGTTCTACTATGAACCAAAACTCACACGAAAGTAGACAATAGATAGTGTATTTTTTTCTTTTCTAGACAGTTATTCTCCAGGAAATCAGGAGTTATAGCACTCACATAATATCACTTACAGCTGGTATACTGCTGATCTTTTGTCTTAGCTCTTTAACTGTGTTTTCACACATGCTTTTAAAACAAGAGTTTCTCTGAGTTGGACCAAAGCTTGTGATTCCAGTTTTTTAAACAAAATCTATGGAGCAGGAAAATGTTTGCTGGAGTAGCTCTGAGATTGAAAGGCAGTTGGAGCAGATGAAAAAAGAAATCCAGTCAGATGAAAAGAAAGATGTAGCTGAGCGGGAGAGGGAAGAGGAGAAATCTCCCAATCTGTGTTCTTCAACTGAAACCGTACAACAAGTACAGAGAAGTGGGCGAAGGAGCAGGGCTGAGTGAGCTGGAGGAAGAGCTGCAGTAGCATTTGTGTTTCACCTTGTATACCTCTAGCTGTGAAAGCAGTTTTCTTTTTCTGAATGCTGGAACACTGAGCTACTAGTTGTTCCGCCACCAGTCTGGATGCTGGGAATCGAAGACTCCATAGGTCCCACATCCTCTTCATGTAACTTGTTCCGCCGGGGTTACTTGCATAGTAGCATTCCAACAGCGCCCTGTTGTCATCTCTTGCACACTTGTTCCTTCTGTTTCCAGCAGATAAAAGTACTTACTTTAAGACATCAAAAATGTTTCTTTTGTATTAATATCAGAATTCTTTTTGATAGCAATGGTTAGATATGTACAAGGAAATACATTTAAAAAACACATCCATTTTAGGAACCCCTTTATCTTTTTAAACCACTGGGAGCTGTGATTCAGTATTTCTTACTTTTTCCTCCCTCTCTGCTTTCCTGGATACAAATAAAGATGAATAGAAAGAATTTTTAAAAAAGTTTTATTTTGTTTCTTTTTTAAAGAATAAAAATCTGTTCACTTTAAACTGACATGTCTTGTTTTTTAATATTTTTTATTGAGAGACAAATATACATTATATATATATATATTAGTTTACAATGACAATACAATCTGTTCCCCTCACATATTTGTTAGTTTTTCTTACATGAACAAATACAATAATACACACACACAAGCCCACCCACACACATGCTTAAATAAAAAAAACAAAACAAAACAAAACAAAGAAAAAACACAAAACAAACATAAACAACAACAAAAACCCCAGAACAACAAAAAACAAAAAAAGGGGGGGGGGGGTTGATAATATTAATCAGCTGGTAAACTGACATGTCTTAAAGAAACCTGCCATTAATTAAAGCCATACAGATACAGAATGATCAGCCTTGTCAAATGAATTATTTAATGCAATTGATGAGAAGGGATGGTTTTGCTTTTGTTTTAAATTCTGCGAACTGGCTATAAGGTTTTAAGGTGTTAAAATAAGAGATTCATTAAGAAAGTAACACCATAATATACTCAAATAATAATAACCTAACCCTTAACCCTAATCACAAAAAATGTGTACACGTGTTTATGATAATCTCATTCTATTTCTCTGAAAAGTTTTGTGTTCTCTCTATTTTTAAGGCTCAGGCCCTTGCCATACTATCATTACTTGTTAATTGATATTGTTTGATCTTTTTAATTTTTCCTAAAAATCTCTAACCTTGCATTTATTGGTGCCTTGTTTTGGTGCCTCTGCAGGTTAAATTGATCTTGTTTGAAGTTTATTCCTTTCACAGCTGCTAGATGGCAGCATGACCTAAGAGAGCAGAAACAAGCTTAAACTGATATTGATATGATTATTACAGCTTAAACAGACAGTGCTTACTACTCTGATTTATATCTAATTGAAAATGTGCTCCGTTTCATTTGGAAAGCTCAATCCTGCAAAAATAACTTGGATTGTTTGTTGCGCAGATTGGAACTGGTCATTGCTTCAGAGCTCAGAGTTTGTGATTCATACAGAAAGTCGTGACATTTGGAGGGCTTGTTGCCTGCTGCTCATAGATAGGTGGAACTGGGCTTGTCCTTTGTACAATGGTGATCGGTATGTTAAGCACATTCCAGATGGATGGAATGCTGGGAAAGGAAAACACCACTACCTTACTAAAACAATTCTTCCAGTTAAACCAGTTTATCATACTTGTTCACGTGTTAATCACTTTTTCAACACAAGTTTTTCAACAAGTACACCTACACAACCTGCTGTTATTTCAGCCAGAATGACTGTATGTGTTTTGCTCCTATGCCTTGTTCAACAGTCGCCTACCTCAAAAAGCAAGGGGTTTCAGGAAAGGCAGAGTGGGTAGGCTGGGTGTGGGCCTGTAAATGGATGGAGCGGGTAAAGGAAGTTGGGGAAGGAGAACATGCAGAAAGGAGCCGAAAACTGCAGAGGTAGGAAGATTGCTATCTTTCAGCTACTAGCCTTTGATTTGAGTTCTTCAGTGGCACTACACTGATTGTGTGGCGCTAAAGGGAGGATATGTCAGTGTAGTAATGGCTTTACAGGAAGTTTTCTGAGGAAAAGTCTTCTGTGGGAGTGACGTCTCACAACTTACCATTACACACAAGGCAAAAGGTCTGAAGTGATAATATTAATTACTGCTATTTTAAGCGTTAGCCTCTTTGACACAACCGGAAAGACATTTGGTTTGTTATTGTGAATTTGTACCTGCCTTTTTTAATTTCGACTTGAATATTTCCAAGGATAACAATATTTGTAATGTTCCATCACTATTTATGTGCTATTTTAAAAACAGGACTTTGTAAATTCCAGTCATTATGTGGCAAGCGATGATCAAACTTTAATGTTTATTAAAGGGAATTTTTGTCTGTGTAAAATTTGTGTTTGCATGACAGAACTTCCCCTTGTCCTTCCCATTTAGCAACCAGTTAATGGTGTTTTTAATTATTAGGTAACATTGATCTCACACTGTCTTGGTTTTGTTTGCTCTCTCTTTTACCTACAGTTCAGCTCAAACACGAGCTGATGCTCAGTCCCAGCACACACCGTGGTTCCAGATTGTGGGCACATTGCGAGCCTGGTATGGCTTTACTCCAGTTTTTGTAGTTTGGTCAGTCTGCCAAGCGGAGGCACTGCCGCACCCTTCTGTATTGCTAGTGGATGTGTGCTGGAGGCTACTCTTTGTGTGCCTTCTGTGGATTTCTCTGGGAGGTTGCATCCATGCCCTGAAGTGCTGCCTGCAGCCAGGACAGAACCAGGTAAGCACAGCCTCATGGACTGGATCTTCCTTGAGCTTGTTTGTGTTTTTATTTTTGTGATATTTATTCACTGACTTTTTCTCAATTCCAGGGAGAGCCTCAAGGGACTGAGCAGGAGATTGTGACTGAAATCAGGAAGGACCAGTGTTCCCGGTGAGGCTTCATTATTGTCACACTTACATCATCTTTAGTTGGTATGAATGTTGTTTCTGTTTTTGCAACAGTTTTTTCTTAAACCATACCTCAGAGCATAAAGACTTTCTAGAAGTAAATTTTTTATACCGTATTATTGTTTTTATAATTATATCACTAATTCCATACAACCAAGCCGACCTCGCCAGTTCGAGATGTGCATCAGTATGTGTGAGGAATGAGCCGAGCTGATTCTTTAGTTCATTTATGCATTTAAAATACACTGATTTTAAAACATGCATTTTGGGAAAAAATCATCTAATAAATTACCCCAAATTGTGTTGCATATAGTGTAACATGTTTTGCTCTTTTCTTCAGGATGTACCAGGCAAGAAATCCAGGTGTGAATATTAATCTGATTCTTGCCCTGGCTGACAGCCTGCTGCTGTGTGTGCTGCAGGAACCTCTGCTAGACCCCAATGTGCCCCACATTCAGGCTCTTCTATCCAGACTGGAGGTAAAGCAAAACCAACTTAAGGAAAAAAAAAAAGCACCCCACACAACACTGATGCCTCTCTCTCTCTCTCTCTCTCTCTCTCTCTCTCTCACACACACACACACACACACACACACACACACACACACACACACACACCCCCCCCCCCACCAACAAACACA
>VUQG01011158.1:3288-14871 GCA_015106755.1 Etia nguti | reverse complement strand
AAAAATTTTTAAAAAAAACCAAGACCCCCCCCCCCCCTCCTCCCCAAAAGGATAACAATGCATTAGCTGTTACTAATAAGTAATCTCATTAGCGTAATGCGTAAAGGATGTGGCTAAAGGATGGACCACAATTGTGCAACATTACTTTGCTCAACGGAATAACTGACATGTATTTATATGGAAATGTTGCCGATCATATCTCAAAGCAGACAGGCAGTGCTGAAAGGTGCTTTTAGCCAAACACGACACACGTCTGTGTTAGCCTCTGTCATTTTTTATCCTGCCTTCTTAATTCATTCATTGCTTTCTCCCTGCATTTGTTTCTCCTTCCTTTCTTCCTACACAGCAAGCTTCAACAGCAATTCCCCTGGTCTTCCATCTATGATGGATAATGCAGAACAACTGGTGAAAAAAATCCAAAAGAGCTTTCAGCAATCTTTCCTGGTTTGTGTGTGTGTGTGTGTGTGTGTGTGTGTGTGTGCGCGTATACAAATGTGCAATTTTGACAGAGGGTAAATTATTTTTCTGCCAATATTTGGAATTGTGCTACTTGTTATTGAGTCTCTGCAGATGGTTGGCAAAGTCTCCAAAGCATTTTATTAAATACTATGTCTTCACTCGTGGTGCTTTGTTTTGTTTGTGTGCGTTTGATGTGAGGGCAGCTCCTGCAGGAATAAAAGCACACTAAGCCTCTGTTTCTTGACCAGTGTGTCAGAGGCCAAGCAGCACCACGGAGCAGTGAGCTTAGGTCAGATGTGTTAAGGAAATCAAATCTCAGTCAGTTACAAGGGGCTGAGGTCGAAATCATGTTTATTTAGACTCCCCTTTCAGCTATTTTTTAATGGTTTTTCAGCTCTGATAGAGAAATGTTTGAACCCTTTCAGTTATTTTGAGAGGTCAAAGAGTTATTCAGCGCTGACATTCTAATCATCATCAACCTTTCTAAAAATTACACAACCTGACCTTACTGAGCTCCTTGCTTCTTGCAATCAGTAATTTGGTGTGACTTGGAGCTTTACTTTTATACATGCTGAAATTGCATCTTCACCAACGTAAGCTTGCTGTACTCAGCTTTCCATCTGCAAAGCTACAACAGCACTCAGTGACAGAATCCATGGAACTTGACAATACTGACATATGGTTATTCTTCCAGACATAGTCGGAAAATTGATTTTTCATAGATCCCCGAATTGAAGCGACAAGGGGACAAATAAATGTTTTTTGTTTTGTTTATTGAAACAATTGTCTTGATTTTACAGTTATGACAGATGCAGTGTGGCCACTTTGTGGCTGCAAATAGTCACAAGGCTCTGCTGAGAGAAGAAATGTGCTGTGAAAACAAACCTGTCCAAAAGTGAATTAACAAAAAAACTATTGCAGAAACATTATTGATAAAGAAGCTAATAATCTCTGACAGTAGTTTCATCAAACTCCTTCTAGAAGATATTCACTACTCTGTAGCCACATCGGTAATGCCCCTGGGCAATGATGTTGAAGCCCCTGTCTAAATGAGAGGAGTTCAATTCAACTCAGTTTTATTTATATAGTGCCAAATCACAACAGCGGTCGCCTCAAGGTGCTTTATATTGTAAGGTAAAGACCCTACAGTAATAAAGAGTAACCCCCAACAATCAAACCTGCTATGAGCAAGCACTAGATGACAGTGGGAAGGAAAAACTCCCTTTTAACAGGAAGAAACCTCAGGCAGAACCAGGCTCAGGGAGAGACGGCCATCTGTTGTGACTGGTTGGGGGTGAGAGGAGGAACACAGGACAAAAGACACGTTTTGAAAGAGACAGAGATTAATAATAACTAATGATTAAGACTGGTGTATAAACACATGGTGATGAAGAAGAAACAGTGCATCATGGGAAGTCCCCAACAGCTGAGGCCTATTGTAGCGCAACTAAGAAAGGATTCAGGGTTACCTGGCCCAGCCCTAACTGTAAGCTTAAAGTTTTAAGCTTAATCTTAAAAGTAGAAAGGGTGTCTGTGTCCAAAATCCAAACTGGGAGCTGGTTGCACAGAAGAGGGCCTGAAAGATGAAGGCTCTGCCTCCCATTCTACTTTTAAATATTCTAGGAAATACAAGTAAACCAGCAATCTGAGAGCAGCATACTCTGCTGGGGTGACATGAGGTCAGTGACATAAGATAAGATGGGGGCCAGATTATTCAAGAGGAGTGAGAGGCATTACTTTGTTTTAACGGTCACCTGGGCCCCAAAAATAAGCACAAGTTATTCTTCTACACATGCACAGAGATTGACTACTACCTCATCAAGGCAGGGTACACAGCTCTAGCTCATCCCGCTTAAAAAAATCCCATGTTAATTCATGTTATTGATGCAATAAGAGGAGAATAACAAGAAAAAAGTACACTCAGTTACATGACTAAAAATGTAACGACTACATCACTGACTGAATCCTATTTCCCAGGCAGGTCTGCTGATGGGCTCTTTGTCACCTTAAGCATTTTGGAATATATCCAGGCAGCGCTATATATATGAGTGCTATGTATGTTTCTTACACAGTGCCGCGCCTCAAGGAGTGCCAAGTGTCAAGTAGTGCCTCTCATGTGCCAGCCTACAAGTAGAGATTTTAACATTTCAACCCTCGACCAGATAACACTGAATCTTCAGTTCTGCTTCACAGCTCGGTACCTAAAGCACTGGATCCAATGTAGAGAAAAAAGCTTCCCAAGCATGTTGCTGACCCACTGACCTACAAATGGTACTTAGACTGTTCAATTCATAACAAAAGTACCGAACTAGATGTAGTACCGTAGTAAAAATAAAACTCTGTAAACGGCATCATTACAAATCTTCAAAACATAACTATTTATGTTATTCTTAATTATACCTCCTTTGTGTGAATGTTTACTCGTGCTAGCTATTGCTAACAAACTTATTCAAATCCAAGTGAAGCTATTAACCCATGTGTCTAAAATCTAATTGCATATACATTAAGTGTAGTGAATATTATTGTGTTAAATCAGCTGCAGCCACGGAGCAGCAAAGGCATTCATGGGTTTCTAGCATCTCCAAAACTGTCTAAAAGAAATAAAAGGAGAGATAGGAAAGAAGTCTGAAAGCCTGTTTTTGAAAAGACTGAACTCTCAGCTTTATCTGGAAAAGGTGTGGAATCGCACTGATTGACAACCCAGATGTCCCCTCTGGCTCCCCCACGGAACAGCAGGCACACAGCTGAGCTTAAGGAAGCAGGAATGTGAGGAGAAATGAGAAAAGCCTCGGCCTATCTCCTTCTGGCCGGGTGGCTCTGCACTGCTCTGCTCTCGCTCTCTCTCGCACTCGCTCTTCTTTCTTTATTTAAAAGAAACACATGTAGTGTCGGGGCGTCCAAGTATGAAATTCAATTCTCATCCCCCAAACGGTGTTTTTATTAAAGCCTTTACTATCACGGCGAGCAGGCGGGCCTGGCCAGCTCAGCTTGGCTCGGCTCAGCTGTGTAAGTACGTACTGTACAAGGAGGGAGGGAGGGGACGGAGCACATTAGGAGAAGAAAGTGCAGGATGGAGGACGAGAGACAGAGTCTGTGAGGAAAATAGAGAGTGTGAACAGTGTGAACGAGGCAGCGAAGGATTGGGGCAGTCAGCAGCGGGGCGACAGAGGGGCTTAATTTGCCCAAAAGGCAGCTCAGCCTCTTGTGCAATTTAACCAGGACGTGCTTGACTTGAGCTTGGGTTAGCGCCCCGGCACGGCCCAGTGCACAGAATCAATTGCACATTGGACGGAGAATTATGCTGCAGTCTTGTTTGCACTGTGTATATTATTTTTCATCACTGTAATAACAATGCCCTCAATTATGACACAGAAGCAGCGAAGCAGTCATCGGAAGCTGTGTTCTGACTTTGAGAGTTTTACAGCATCGACTGACTTGACAGTTATTCTTTGTTTATGTAACTAATTAGATTATTTTGTGCATCAATGTTCTTTTACATTGGAGAAAAGGAAAAATAGCCTTTGTTTCTACTTGTGCAGGACCTATTTCTTGTGCTCTGCTCATATCAAACTTTTTATGTTGTAATGAAACAGCATTTCTGATTGTGCCAGTGCACACCGCAAGATAACTAAACCAAAATGACCACTGGGACTTATTTATAGCTAGGAGTGAAGGCTAATCACACATTTGTTTCCCAATTTGGACTGAAACAACTTATTGACAGCTATTAAATAGATTGCTGTGAAATTCCGTACAGACATTTTCACCATAAGGTGAATTTTAACATCTTTAGTGGCCCCTTTGTTTTCCATCACCCATTAGGCAAAATGTGACCACTGAGAGGTGAAAGTGAATAACACTGATTATCTCTTCATCATGGCACCTGTTAGTGGGTGGGATATATTAGGGAACAAGTAAACATTTTGTCCTCAAAGTTGATGTGTTAGAAGCAGGAAAAATGGGCACGTGCAAGGAAGTGAGCAAGTTTGACAAAGGCCAAATTGTGAAGGCTAGATGACTGGGTCAGGGCATTGCCAAAATTGCAGCTCTTGTGGGCTGTTCCCAGTCTGCAGCGGTCAGTATCTATCAAAAGTGGTCCAAGGAAGAAACAGTGGTGAGCCAGTGACAGGGTCATAGGAGGCCAAGGCTCACTGATGTATGTAGGGAGCGAAAGTTGGGCCATGTGGTCGGATCCAACAGACAAGCTACTGTGGCCAAAAAGGTTCATGTTGGTTGTGACAAAAAAAAAAGGTGCTATGATACATTTTGTTGTGTATGAAGCTGCATAGCAACAGACAAGTCAGGGTGGCCCTATCCACTGCCAAAAGTGTCAACAATGGGCACATGAGCATCAGAACTGAACCATGGAACAATGGAAGATGGAGGCCTGGCCTGATGTTGGCCATGTCGATGATTGGATCCATGTGTGTTGCATACCTGGTGCACACCTGGCACATACCACTTATCTAAGCTTTGTTGCAGACCGTGTACCCCCTTTCATTCAAATGGTATTCCCTGATGGCTGTGGCCTCTCTTAGGAATGGTTTGAGGAGCACAACAACCAATTTGAGGTGTTGACTGGGCCTCCAAATTAACCAGATCTCAATTCAACTGAGCAACTGTTGGATTTGCTGGGCAAACAAGTTGGAGCCATGGAAGCCCCACCTCACAGCTTCCAGGACTTAAAGCATCTGTTGTTAACATGTTGGTGCAGATACCACAGCACACCCTCAGAGGTCTAGTGGAGTCCACGCCTCAACAGGTCAGGACTGTTTTGGCAGCAAAAGAGGAACCAACACAGTACTAAGCATGTGGTAATAATCTTATGCTTAATCAGAGTATATGTATAAATGTCATCTAAAAAAATCTTTCATTGATTTTCTAGCAAGACAGGGTTGTTTTTATAAATTTTATAAACTAATTAAAACAGCACAAACTGAAACAAAAAAGAGATCTCTTTTTTTGGAACATGAAAATCAATTTCATGTCCAACAAAGCTAACTGAATAACTAAATATTACCCAACCAGCTGTGAGTAGTTGCCGGCACTTGTGTCACATCGATTGCTCAGTTGCAAGATTGTTTGTTGTTACTAGATGAAAGTGGTCACAAAGTGGTGTACAGTCTTGCACTGAAAACTTCCTTGTGATTACTTTGGTCACTAGCATGTTGCCAAGGTTAACCAAAGTTTGTATGGAAGATACTGACTAGTCTGCCAACTACTTGTCAAGCGGCTGTGAAACTGTGAATAGTCCAATGGAAACCGCAAATGGAGACCATTTGCCTTCAAAGTTTAAGTTGCGTGTTTTGAAATATCTTGATTTCAGTTATAAGAAACAGCTTTTATTGTGAAGGCAAATATTCTCTGATTCAGTTTTTTGTCACATTTGTCACTTCCGCTCAGCAAGTAGTTGGCAACTGTTTGCAGACAAGTGGAAACTATTGGCAACCACAGCAATCTGCTAACAACAAAAGCAATCACAAGAAGGTTTTTGGTGTAGCACCCTCTTTGTAACTGATTTCACCCAGTGACAGCCAGCAATCTCCAACCACTCGCCAACCTGTTGGGGAGTACACATTTTTCCCTAGCATCCGGCAGTTGCCAAGGAGTTGCTGACTAGTCTCTAGTCCTGTGTAGATCTGTAGACCACACTACAGTGTTATATTGCTCACACTGGAAGCAGTCCAGAGAAATAATTTCAACATGCGATGAGCCACAATTTACTCGTAATCAAACTTTCATTGATTTTTTTTAATATATATTATAAAAACAGGCATTCAGCCTTCTGCTAGTTAAATTGTATATTTAAAAAACTATTTTCTTTTTATAGTAATATAAGAAAGGGTCTAACTAGACCACTGTTGTATTTTATGTGGCAATAAAGTCAACACATGTCCACATTTGCTGCAATTTTGGCGGTCTTACATGATCAGATTTTTTTTAAACTGTGTTTGAGAGGTAAATGTAGCTTCATAGATACCAATTAGAGTGTGTTTTTTAGACTACCTAATTGTGCAGAACTATGTTTCCAAAGGTTTTTACCTGAATAACATTTTTAGTGCATTTATGTAAAGCATACCAAATCTGCTTTAATGCTTTTTTGAAAGCTGCGTTTAAAATAGTTGTGAGATGCAATAAACATGAACATATTGGTATAATTATGTATTGTGCATTTATATTTTTGCCAATCAGGTTTACACTTTCTTCTCAAACTGCATCAGTTTTAATCAAAGTATATTTCAGTGTTTGGTTTTAGGCCCAACATAAGAAAAAGTAAATAAATCAGTCTTGCCCAATACTCAGTCAGAGTTTGATCTACTATAAATCTCCCCCTTCTATTTCCTGACAGTAAATACACAGTTGGGGTCAGCTGACCCTGTCTGTGCCTCAGAGAAAACAACACATTATGGCTAAACTATTCTGACAGGCCTGCCCTTTTAACACATGAGGAAGATGAAGAGGAGAAGAAAAATTGGTGTTGAATGGGTGGCTGGTTTATGGTTGGTAGTGGAGGGAGCAGTGTGATGGCGTGGGGGTCATAGTGGAACAATGCTAACAAGCAAGCAGCCAGAAGAGAAAGGGAGGAGACAACGATGGAGTGTCATGGTTGGCATCAAGGTTACAAGCGGGGGCATATCAGCAAGGGTGTCTGAATGGCTGGTTGGTTGGCTGATTACGTGGGAGGCTTTGCCATTGGTTGCTGAATTTCAGGCCTACACGTTGCATAGCTGACTGACTGGATTTCTCACCAACAGGCTGGCTTGTTGATTCGGTAGCCAGCTGCATGGCGGTCTGACTGGCTGACAGGGCTCTTGACAGGCCCAAAGGTTGGCTGGCTATCCCTCTGGATGGTTAGTTGGCTGTCGGTGCATTCATTATTCATCTTCTGTTTCTGATGATGTGGGTCAAGCTTAGTTCTCGCCAGCTGGGGCTGTAGACACACAGACTCTGCAGCAGGCAAGGTTTTCAGGCTACAGCCTACAGCTATACAGCTCAAGTAACATTATTGTGCAGTATCCTAATATACTGTATTTGCCATGTTTCTCTCTTTCTTTGCCTGAGCCCAGAATGTAGACTCGGCTCGCTGACAAACTACAGCACCAATTCAACCCAGATTCATTTTTTGCATTTAAAACCAATAGGGTAACATTTTGAGAACAGTTCTTCAGACTTACACAACAAGATTGTTATGGTTTGTTTCTGTATGATAAACTACTGCAAGGAGCAGTTTGCCTTATCCTTGGATGTTAAAAACAATTTATGTAACTCTCTTTTTATTGCGAGTCATGTGATTAGCTGGGACCAGTGGGTTTTTGGAATCTCTGTTCTTAAAAAATTATAAACAACCTTTTTTTTTCCCCTAATGATTGGTTTATGAGAAATAGTAAAACAGCCCTATGAACATGTTGGGAACTGTTTATTAAAATTAAGATGTTTATATGCAGTATTTTTATCATGCTGGGGTGTTAAATCTGGTCAGAATTAGTATATGACGCTCCACATAAATATAATCAGGTCACTGTTCAGTACAAATTAATGTTTGTGTCTCTTGCTTTTTTGACATTTTTGACAATGCAGAATTTGTCTTGGTCTCTTTCTACTGTTCACACCAGCCAGTAGAAGGAAATACAAATGGAAAGGATTAATTGACTATAATACACACCGTAAGTTATAATGGATTTTTCAGGTGAACTGCACATGAGTGATTTTATACTGGCGAAATATACAACCTGGGTACAAATACCTAATGTAAAGATTTCATTTACCTCTGTCTCTGTGTATCCTCATTCCGTGACCTGACTATCCATTCTTGGCAGCTCAGAATCTCCCATCCTTCTCTGACATCCCGCATTAATTCCAGATGAAGTGAAGAGTTGGGATGGAGATTTCCCTCGAGGGGAGATGGAGATGCTGTGATTAATATTAGTGAAACGGTGGGCTGGAAAACAAGAAAGGGAGGGGAACTGAAAGAATGATGTTGGAGAAGACAAAAATGGGAAGGTGAGGAAGCAAGAAGATACAAGATAGGGACAGTACAAACACCAGGTGAGTAAAAGGATGGGAAAGTGGAGAAAAGATCAACCTTAACGTTTGAAAACATATCACCAAACACAATACGCCAATTTCAGAATTTTGAAACTTGCTCAATGTGGCATCATTACGTAACGTTTAAGAATAAAACCAGCATCTGTGTCTGCATCTACATCAAAATTTGAATTGCTGTCTCTTTGTTGTATCCTCTACAAATCAATTAAGTTACAATTTATCTCCATTTCTTCTTCTATCTCTGAGTGACGGCATTAGTAATGTCAATGCAGCACGTCTCTTTGCAACAGGACACTTGACTCAGCTGGTTGCCAACTGGAGGAATTCCAATATAAAATCAGGCGTATTTAGCAGTTACATTGCATCACTACTACGTCACTGTCTATCTCTTATTTTATGTTTCAAATGTATAAGGATCTGGCTGGACTGAGTCAAAGTAGGATGTGGATTTCTGTTTATGTAGACAGCAACAGATTTTTCACCAATTTGTCACAGTCAATCGTTATAATATCACAAACAAATAGAATGCGATTGCCTACTTGATCCCATTCAATCAGAAATAGCAGGCAGACTCCATCTTATTGCTTATTGTTTTATCACTGTCTCATTGCACAAAGTCACTCTGAACATGGCAGCTAACTGTGAGTGATCCCAATACTGGTCCCCGTCTTGGAAGCAACAGTTTCCCAGGAATGAAACTGCAAATTCATTGCATGGTCACAATAATTCAGTTTATCCAGTCTCCAAACACTGTTTTCCCAAGTGTGACTGAAGCATTACAGAGTGAACAAGAGGCAGTTATCAAATAATCAGTTTAATTAAGCAAAAAAACAAAATGAAATGGTTAATAAACTGCAGACCTATGGGATGTAAAAGCCTTAAAAGGCCACTGAATTCTCAAGTAATGGCCAAAAACGTCCCTTAAGGTAACAGTGAACTTAACCTTTGACTAAGAAAATCTAATTAGTTTGAAACCATGTTAGCCTTTTGGTAAATGTAAAAAAAATTCACTCATAGCATATTATTTGATGTTAAATTAAAAATCATTGTTACCAGTTTAGAATATATTTTTGCTATAATTCTTTGCAGGCAGCATTACCACAACACGACTTTACAGCCAGCAGTTTACTTGGTAGGAGCGTGTCTGAAGTAAGGTTCTGGACATGCCTGTCAGCGTGAGAGTGCTCCGTCTCCCCTGTCTGCAATCCAGCTCCAGGAAAATGCCAGGTTGAGTTTTCAGCCTGAGTGCATGGGATGTGCACGGTGAAACCATCAGTGTCAGCAGAGTACAGTACCTGAAGCAGCCCCAGACACAACGCTGACAGGCTGGAGAGATGTGAAAAGGAATCATCTAGCCAGTCAACCCACAAACATAAAGTGCACATAAATTATATGAAATAGTTTTTACTTTAAACTTTTTTTTCCTATATTTCTTTTGGTTTTGACCCCTCAGCCATAAAATGTTGATGGGGAGCTGTTGTCACCTCACGGGGCAGTGTGGACGTGCAAGTTTGTGAATGCGATAACGCGAGAACGAGGCGACTTAGGAGTTTGAAATTGATACCATAGGTGTATCTACTAAAAAACCCACATGAGTTTGAATCTGAGTTACCTGGACCTCAAGGTTAAGGTCAGAGGTCAACTTTTCTGAAAATCTTGTGAATGCTATAACTCAAAAAGGAAGTCTGCTGGGATAGTTTTTTGTTGGCCCAACTGCCAAACGCAGGAGACAGAAGTTAACATCAGGCAAGCATTTAATGCTGAATAGTCCAAAGATAAACATGGTCCAATAACAGAAAGCAAATAACCAGGAGACACTACGAAGCACAGAGAAACCAGAGCGAGGAAACACACGGCTACATGGGGCGATTCGACAAAAGTCAAGAGGAAACTGAGGCAACAAATACAAAAAGTTATGAGGCAACTTGAAACATTTGGGAAACATAGCAGGAAAAAAATCAGGGATGATGAGACAAGCGCAGAGGAACTAAAACTAAAGCACAAATGACAAAAGACAACAAAGTAAAGCACAAGAGAGTCTACACAAACTCTAAAACTTGACACAGAAGGGCACGAGGCGAAGGCTAAGAAAGCAACAACAAGAGACTATCCATAATCAGTCTAAGGCAGAATACTTTCTCTCTTTCAAAAGTGGGATCACTGAGTGAAAAAACATCAGCCAACTGTTAGTGAATTAAAAATGCATCAAACAGACTATCAGAGTGCACCCTGCTGTCTGATCTGTTCACATTTATCTATTGATAAACAGACAATTCTCTCACACCAGGCTGATGCAGTATATGGAACCGGGCACACCAGACCAGAGACGGGGCAGAATTAAACATTTTTCCTTCAACTTTCACAGACTCGTGCTGCTGGCGGTTTAACTGCGAGTCTGTCTGTCGCCATTTGCTGCTCAAGAGGTAGATAACCGAGCTTTTTCCTCAGGTTTCTAATTCTTGTTTCGCGTGTCGAAAAAGTACATATCAGCATTTTTCCTCCTCCCCATTACAACTCGTGTCTGACAACAGATTCTGCAGATGTAGTGATTTTCTATCCGTCTGCTGTTCCTCATCTTTGTCCTTGCCTCCAATGCAGTCTGACTTTTATCCAATCTTTAAACACACTGCACATTCGTTTGCGACTTTTTTTGCTTCCCTTTCCCACCTTATGTACTCCTTAATTCCTTCCTTCCTCGACTTTCTTCCCACCCTCAGTACTCAGTCTCCTTCTCCCAAAACAATAATAACAAGCTTAGCGATGCAGCTCGCTGACCGGCTCATACGCCAGAAGAAACTGAATCCCACAGCTCAACACCGACAGATAATCCTCCCCGCAAAGCCAGCTTCCCCTTCTGGAACAATGCTCTCATTTACACCAGAGTGACCCTCAACGTAGTGCAGGAAAAGGCTGAGGAGAGGGAAAGATGGAGGAGAACACAGAGACCGACTGTAGAAAATTATTTTTTAAGAGACACCACTGGATTTTGGAAGACCGTGAAAATGACCAAAAACTTTTCACACAACTGGCATTTTTCTCCTAAACTAAAAGAAAAAAAAAAGGAGCCATAGTTCTAAG
>VUQG01011156.1:2790-17690 GCA_015106755.1 Etia nguti | reverse complement strand
TTACAGTTCCTCGTCCAGGTGTCTTGGATGTGCCTTTCCTTCTTCAAAAGTCTTGCCTGTCGTGCAATTTCAGCATTTCTCTTGGTGAGATGCTCATTCACATATACACTTATCTTTTTCCCTAATCACAATCTTCACCGTCTTTGCTTCATTAATGAATATTTTCATTGTCGTCGCTACAAGCTACAAAATTTTGTATGGTCTTTTGATGGTTTCTATGATCTTGGTCTACTACCTAGTCTAAGCCTTTTTCAGTGTGGCCTATCTAAGCTAACATCTAACATCAGCAAAAAATGCAAGAGCTACCTGACAAAGATCAATATCCTTTAAACAGACTCATTTCAAATTTTTGATGTAAGGTTGTCATAATGGGAAATTTTCACTGTGTGCTCTCTTTTTAGGCAAAACCCAACATACATGTGCACGGAGGTTCAAGAGAGAATGTAACTATAACTGTGCAAAAGAACAGGAACAATGAGAGTCATTCACAATAGTATAATATGTGACACAGTATTAATATTTCTTTTCTAAATATCATGGTTTTTGTCAGAACAAACCATGGTAAGCATGAGAACATCTTTTAAAAACCTGGTGTTTCATCTCAATCGTAGATATTGATTCCTACAAGAGACAGACTAGTGATAATTTCATAATTAATCAATATATAAACTTTTACAGAATATTTTTTGGAAAAGTTATATTTATTATATATTTATATATTATATATTTTTTTGTATTTTTCTAACCATTTGGATCTTTTAAAATAAATTATGAACTGTTTAAGAAAAAGTCCCTAAATGAATTAACAGCTCACTACCAATTAAGTTGATAACCAAGGATAGATACAAGGTCATTATACTTGAAACTAAACTAAACTTAAAGGGTAAAAAAAAACTAAGAAAACTAGATTATAACAAAAAGGGATCGATGCATTGTTGTGCTCCTAAAATGAACTAAAATGCAGACAAACTTTTGTTAGCTTTAGGCTTTGTCAATTTGATGAAATGTGGCAACAGAATAAGGATGAGGAGGCTTTGGTCCAGATGTTTACAGACACTTGAGATCTCTACAGGACTGAGTCAAGTTTTTGTACTGTAAAAGCCATTACAGATGAGCATATCAATGGCTGCATTAAGAAGAGGTGAGTCTAAAAATTAATTTTATGCACAAAATACAAGCATGACTTTTACATGTCTGGTACGAAAAGGCATTAGTGTTTGTCTGAACTTATACAATTTTGCCATGCCAAACACTAACCACCTCATAATAAATTCAACGCTTAAACTAAACTAACTAAAACTAAATATTTCAAACAATAAATATTAAATGGACCCACTCTTGAAACTAACAAATTAAAAATGGATTGAAAGCAAAAATTTAAAATTAAATATGAATAAAAACTCATGAAAAATACAAAATTATAATAACTTTGGTTGGAAACCACAAGGAGAGGGTTTGTTTACAAGGTCAATGTGCCCCACAGTGTACATGTGCATAACCTCCACCTTGCTGCAAGTCGGAACTGAATGACCAGAAGAGATGGAGCAGCTTGTATTTTGCAGTAACCAATGTATTTTCAAACAAAGTGACCCTTAAAATAGCAAGGGCTACAATGTCATTCAGTATTCATTGAATTCTAGGGTTAAGGAATTGAGGATTTAAAATGAAAAAATAACCAAAAACCATATGTGGGAAAGGTGTCCTTGAGTAACAGATTTATTTCTGGAAGACTATAAGGTTGCAGTTCTGCAACAAACCCTGATCTCTGACCACTATATGGAGGAGGGAAGAAAAGAAGGAAAAGAGGTAACAAGAGAGCCAAACATCACAGCTTATATGGTGATTCAGCAGCAAACATAAATAAAATCATAAAGCTGTGCGATTTGTGAGGATGACTTCATTTACAAGGGGTTTTATGAGAGCAAGATTAGTGTGATTTTCTCTGTGGTCTGCCTTTTCAACCTGTATGAACACTAACACATCTTGACAGGCCATAGATCAGTCCGTACAGTAACCCATGAACCATATCAAATATATTGGCTTTCTAATAGCAGCCTGCCCGCTCTTAGATTGCCCTTTGGAATAGTCCACAAGGGGCGGAGGGGTATGTTGAGCGCAGAAGAAAAAAAAATGAAAAAAAATAACCTCAATCATGCCTCTCAAGGCTGCACCCTGATGAACGTAAGGGAAGCCAGGCAATGACTACATGGAAAATGATTATAGCTTTGTCCACTACCTAGTCCATTAGAGAAAAGGTCACTGTATTTATAGGCCTTAGTGTACCCTTATTTAAAAACTACCAAAGTAATAACACTACCCTGCAAATATAGTTCAGCCTTTTTCTTTCACATGACAAAAAGGACATCGTTAAGGCTGTAATAACAGTTAAAATAAAAAAAAACAAAGATGAATAAATAAAAAGAACACATACATATTTAAACACACACACACACACCCACCTTCATACAGACCACCAACTGGTGTTAATGAATGAAAGCCCACCATAGCAAACAGCCTTATGGAAGAGTGTCATGAATTCTGTTTTAATTAACACAATCTCAACATGCCTTGTGCATATTAAAGAGGTGGAACTGGTTTTATGACTATGAAAACACACACACACACAATACAGAAGAGACAAGGCCGATACAGTTGTTTGATTCATGTACTTTCCTATCAAGGCTCTTACACTATAAGAGACTATATGCCACAACAAGCTGTATCATCCTTTTTCACAATTTATTTATTTTCTATTTTCTATCTATCAGAGAGCTGGAGAAATTACTCAAATATTCACCATGAAATTAACTGGAAATTATTCTCATAACAGATGACATTTTTAAAAATGTTTTATGTGATCGATAGAAACATTTTTTAATTCTGAGAATCTGCTCTTGTTGTGGGTTTTTAATCATAGTTTTAAAAACTACATCTAATTTTCATTTGAGGCAATTTTGTTTTTCGGCTCAGTCCTACTCAAGTAAACCTCAATGCAACTCATAGGAAACCTCATAAGAAAAATTGATGGATGCAAAAAAATGTTCACATTCAGTGACCAATTGCAAGTAGTTGCAGCGACCAACCCTTCCCCCAGATATTGAAACTGCAGCATCATCATCCTCTGAGCAACCAATTTCAACTGCAAGGTGATTGCACAGGTCAAAAGCAGGAGGCAACCTAAAAAATTGCAGTTGAACTAGAACTGACTGTGATCACGTAAAGTCTGATGAAGGTCTGCAAACAATTGCATCTAATTGATAAATGCAGACAGGTGACAGAATGCCAACATGCTGCAATCTATTTACGTCAGTCTGCACCAATGAGTGCAACTTGATGTTACTAGTTGTTAACTGGTAGTATTCTGGTTTAACTGCTATATAAAAGCAAGGTTGTTGATCATCAATGTGATACTTTTATTAAATTCCCACTCTGTAACAACTACGTTGCTATTTATGGAGATTTTTTTTCTGTTTCAGATCCATGAGGGTTTGGCTAGACTCTGAATCTATGTAGTTAATGAGAATTTCTGAATGCAGACAGTACAACAGGAGCCCAATCACAGATAGTTGACCGATTACAGCTTATTGTCATTATATCACCATCTATCATCAAAGTAACTTTTAACATGGCAACTCATGGCAAGTTGTCACAAACTCTGATGCCCATCTTCATGGCAACCGTTTCTAAAAGGACAAGATTGTGAGTTCACTCATAATAATATTGGCCATGCAATGGTCTCCGGTTGCTGTTTTCCCTAGTGTGACTATAGCATTTAGTAAAGTTTAACTGGCTTACAACCAGCTGAAATGACTTAGCTGTGAAGTAGATTGGTGTTTCAGAAAAGATAAAAGTCAATAATAGTATCCAAAGCATTTCTTTGCTGCTGAGAAAAACACTCATCCCCCCTTACATACACTCTTCTGTATTGGGAATAATGAGAATGCATGATAGCTATCAAGAACAATGCAAAGAAAACAAAAATGTTGGTGTTTAGCAATACTACAGTCTCTAACACTTTAGTTCCAGTTCATGTTTAAGAGTAGATTTTATTACATACCTATACTCAAACTGACTTCTAACCCATATTTAGCCATCAACTCTATTAACCTTCCAAAGCACTATTAAAAAAGTAGATTAAATATTAAAATAAGAGCTACATTTTGTCTACTTTGCCTGAGAATTATCGTAACAACTAGGCTTCTACTGGTAATGTTCACATAATGTAATTTCCTTTCAGATCACTGTCACTGCAGAGCACTGAATATCTAAAAATATATAATGTCAATGCATTTTTGTTTTCCTTCCCATTATCCACTCCTAAAGCAAGATTATTTCTTACATAGCTATTTCGGCAAGTTGCCAGTGAACATACTGCATTAGGCATTTCATTTACTCAAAACCATATTACCCAATGCAAATTAGCTGCACACGATCACAACTCGTAGATCAGAAGGTTTCACTTAATTTACTCTACATAAAGATTCCCAACTTAACTGCAAAACTGTCATGTAAAATAGAAAAATAACAAAATAAGGTGTAAGCAGACCAGCAAGCACAAATTTTACTCACACTGCACACAAGCTGTTCACTACCAACCAATAAATATTGACTACAGAGAGGTGCTTCACTGCATTAATTACAATCTATGATATATTTAGCTTTGAGCGGGACAGTATAGTGCTCTATTAATTCACAGAGAAAGCAAGATCAACACCATCTATTCACAGAAAACCGCAGCAGATGGTTATAGAAATGCATTAAAGAAATAGCTTTGCTTCTGAGACCAGATCCATTACATTCTTTGTCGTTAGCATCACTTTATTCTTCCATTTACTAAAAACTTTTACTTTTGCAAAGTCTCTTTCTACAGAGACAGATATGAGCTGAAATTACAATAATTTCAAGCTTTTGTTTTTATGATAATAGTTTGTATAATTATATGTATTTAAAGACAATGAGTCTAGAGATGTTAAAAAAAACCATACTGCATAATTTCAAAGCTTCCTAGAACATCAGAAGAATCAGGTAAAAGACTTCTACAACTTCACTTTTGAGGACTATGGCTTTCAATCAGAAGCCTTCGTGAATATCTAAGCTCGGTTTTAGCAGTCAGACGTCAGGGCCAAAAAAATGACTTAAAGTGTTGTGCCTCATTCATATCCCAAACAATCTCCCCACACATAGCCCCGCATTATGCTCTATCCATCACAGAGGATTTAGATGGGATACAAGTGTGTACACTGTGACCTGATTGGAGCCAGTCAATTTGCTAGTTTATTAATTCCCCACAGTGCACTGGCGTAATGATTATTCAGTGAATTTGTGTCGCACAGCGAGGCATCCTCCGTCACCAGCAGGGTCAGCGAAGGGCATAGTCATCTGTTATCAGTATGCACATCCAACTGTCTGGCCATCAGCTGACATCAGAGACAAATGAGGGATCGTACACAGCAATTCCTTTATTGATGACCTATTGTTTTTCAAAACGTGGACAGAAATCCATAATGCTGAATGTTCAATGTGACCCTCAGGGTAGAAATGTAACTTGTCTTGTATGCACCCACTGAGATTATAGGTCATGTTCTACCAGTGGCTGAATACAATCTGTTTACTTGAAATATAATGCATGAGTCTTGCTCAGTGAAACTTCATTGCAGCTGATGCTTCTTTTCAGAGCAGCCAGTCAATTTGTTTCTCCTGTGCTTATTGTTTTATCACGGAGTAGTACAATATTTTATCGTAAAGTGCTATGATATGAACTGCCATTTGTAAACACACCGCAACTTCTGCTACAATACCTCAGCTTAGGTCGTATTCGTTTTTTTCATGCATCTACTACACTAAAAACAAGAAGCAAACAAAAGACACTGAAAAAATCTGACCTAATGACAACAGACTCCCACACCATGCAAGTTTTGCTAGAGGACTCAATAACACTTTGAGACACTGTGGATACTGACATATGGGTGGACTGAATAGTGATGATGTGTGAGTGGTGATAGCAGACTGGAAACTAAATAAAAGTCACATGCTAATAAAAGTTTTTAGTGACAATTTTTGAATTTGAAAGAGTCGTTCCTGTCAGCTGGCTCACCTGAATTTCTTTCTTTCTTTCTTTCTTTCTTTCTTTCTTTCTTTCTTTCTTTCTTTTTTTAAACTCCAGTTAGAATGAGGCTGGATAGCAGAAAAATTATATAACATTTGTGAAGTCAACACAGCCAAGGGCTGACTAAACAAAACCAGTGAGCACAAATTCTTTAGCGGAAAGTAGAACAAAAAGGCCAAAGTCAGCAGGTCAGAACCCAGAAATTGCCATTAACATGCTCCCCAACAGAGATCATTTTTGCAGTGTTTTGAGAACTGAAAGATTATTTATGTGGACTGCAACAAAACAGTGCAGCAACATGAGGTTTATAAGAAAAAACTAAGACATCTTAGCTGCCTTATATCAAATTGCTTCCTTTGATGATCATGTCAAACACACTGGGAAACAATGCCTTTGTGAGATTTATAATATGTGTTAGCTCTCTTCATCTTAAAGAAAGCAAGGTACAAAGAATTTTAGAAAAAATGTAAAACTAAAACACTGGAGGTTTTCTTTTGCAAAATTTGTGATTGCCAAAGTTTTTTTAGGCCCATGTTCTTGATCTAAAACATCTGACTCAACTAAGCCTTATAATTAATCCATCTTTGTTCTCCACTAAAGGAGACCCATTATCCTCACTTTCAGTTCCATCTTTTTCATTGTTGCATTCTACTTAAGCAGCTTTTCATGAGTCACAGCTCAACATAATTCCTATTTATCTTACACTGAGGCTTTAATGCAGCCCCCAAGTTTATCTTCTGTTTGAAACAAGCCATTTTAGCTCTTTTTCCACTCCATTCAAACTAGCTGTTGTCTGATTGGTTACCCATTATAAACAGATGGTTTGAAAATCATGTGGGTGGGGCTTCTGTGTTCACAGCCAGAGTTAGGGGTTTGAAACTGAGCGTCTGAAGCCTGAGCTGTTGGCTTAGAGTTACTAACACATACACTGAACTATTTAAAAACAAACAAACAAAAACAAACCTTTGGTAACCTTTATTGTACAGTCAGGGTCAAAAGTTTACATTAGTTTAGAAAAGGTTTACAAGCAGTTAAATTATTTCTTTTTTCTTTATCCTGAACAGCAAAATCTTTAATGACTTTTATAAACAGGAACTGGGTGTACAATTTCACTTTATTTTGGATTTTCTCTAATCCACTTCAAAATCAGTTTTGATGAGTTTGGATTCATTGACTTGTTAGAGAACCCAACTGTGTCCAAGTGTCAACTGTCTAACCACTGATCTGAGTGAAGCTGAAGAATTTAGAAGTAGTCCTCCTTCTTCGTTATTGCATCAACTTTGTACAATTTCCCAGGACCACTGGTAGTAAAACAGCCCTGGATCATGTTACATCATCATGACTGACAGAGGTTTAAAAGCCTCACCTCCTCCAAACATCTTTGTCTCATCTGACCATTAAACTTTTCTCCAAAAGGAGTTTGGCTTGTCCATGTGGGGAGCTGCAGATTTCAGTCGAGCTTGAAGGGGCTGATTTTGGAGCAGGGGCTTCTATCTTGGTCAGCACTCTCTCAGTCCATGACGATGTAAAATCACATCATTGTGGATGGTGATGTCAGTTTTCCAGCAGTTTCCAGTTCACGGCAGACTTGAGCCTTGCTGCTTCTTGGGTTATTCCTGAACATCCAAACCAATTCCCTCTCATTTCAGAGTGACACCTTGGGACCTTGGCAAAGTGGTGAATCATTCACAGCCAAGCAACATATATTTAACCTCTTAAGCACCCACGCACCCAAGATAGGTGCAAAAGGGAGGAGATTGTGGAGATCAGAAAACCACTGGGGGCTTAACAGGTTAAGTACAATTGTTTGTGCTGATGATCTTCGAATCTGCAGTTGATTAGAAATGAATCCAAGAGACCTTCCTACGTATGTAAATCTAAAATTCTCATTCTCAGATCTTCACTGAGTTCCTTTTGCAGTGTTCTGAATATTCAGTGCTGTCAAACAAATCCTTTTTATGTTGACATAGAGAAACTACCAGTAGCAGTCAATCATGTTTCCTAACAAGAAGTTAATAGGCCTTGGCATTATCAAGTTAAAAGACACTATAGAACCTTCAGCGACATTTATTAGAAATTCAAATGTACAATCATTTCACGGTGGACAAAGAACAGTTTATAGAAATTATTAAATTGCATATAAACTTCTGACCACAACTGGTAGTATGCACCATTGAAACAATACATAAGAAAAGAATAAAGGAAAAGTATAATATCATTAGATTAAAGAAAAAGTTTGGTTAATTTTATCCCAGTCATTTATTCATTCATTAAAATATTACAATACTGTTATGTTTTACCCTTTTAAGTTACATTCAAATATATTCATGGTATGCAAATGAGGCATTTAGCACTGATAACAGCTGCATAATTGTCAATTAGTGACAGGTATTACAGTAATTTTAAACTGCATAAAAGTATGTCTGAAATTGTTTGATGAATGACAATTATTAAGTTAAAGTTACGTTAGTGCTATTGTGGACAGCTGGACACTGTAATTGACTGAACTACTGTTTGCATCACAGACTGAAAGGACCCTGACCCTGACAGGAAGGACCCTGAAAGGCGTCTGACTTTTTAAAATGACAAGCTTTAACGTCACCTTGGAAATTACTTAACAGTTCACCAGCTGTATGCTTGCTGTATGCTGAAAGAATGGCACTGACAACAGCTGTTTATGTAAAACTGCAGCTGAATAATTATTGAAGTCATCAAAAATAAAAAATAAATTAAAAAATCCCTGATTCAATATTTACATTTAAAATCCTTCCGGGAGTTAAATAAACTTCTGTTCTTAACCTTGTTTGATAGCGTTCTGTGTTTTGAAATCTCAGTGTGGCGAATGGTTTAAGATCCAAAGACAATTAGTCAGAATTATCTCATTAAAAACCAAATGAAAATATGCCCTGTGCAGGTAAAACATTAACCTTTAGTCAGAGCGTGTAAGCAACACCAAGGTCCTGACAGATGTGACTCCAGTGTGCAGTATTTGAAGGGCATCATCCCTCCATGCATGCATAATGAGGTGAACACTGTGTAAAGGGATAACAGACGTACTTGGACATGGCCAACATAATCAGATTGTCTTTGCAGATGGATCAAAGCATTGCTATGGCACCAAAAGACAAGCTTTAAAAAACCACAAAAAACCCAGTAGTGTTATGGAAATTGTCTTCCCCAAAGTGTAACAACCTGCACTCTTCGTAAAGCCATTCAAGCTTTTGATAACTCTGGTCCTTATGCTGACTCAAAAAAAACCAAAAAAACAACACACACACACATCCATTTAAGCAATATTGTTTTGAAGCATATTTTTTCTTTGGACAGGCATCTCTGTACCTACTTTTTTTTAAAATATTTTTGCGAATGCTTTCTATTCTCTTTGTAAACTCAAACTGTTGCTGTAGTACCTGTATCTGATGTTTTCCATTACAACAGCTCCAAGTCCTGAGGGAGAGAGCGAAGCGTGGTAAACAACAGTCAGGCGCTAAGCTCACACAGTGCACAGAGTTTAGCTGGCCCACCAGGCCGATGAATAAGAAAAAGGAGATGCAAATTGGAATAAACAACAACTACAACAATCTTAAAACTTTACATAGCGTATAAACAATGTCACACTCCCTCACACCAACTGACACTGTGCAAATAAGTTATCTGAAATCTCAGACGGTGAGCAAATTCTTAAGTGGAGAGCTGCGGATACTGGAAGGCACAAGCATCTACATTAGCAGCGGCAGCAGCAAAGTGTATTTTTAGCCAACCCGTTGTCATGCAAAGAAAACGTGTAACATATTCACGGTTAAACATCTGACATCATCTAGTTTGCCACCACCAGGTGTTTTTCTCAAACAATGACTGCATGTAACTCTGACCATTAGCAGCGTCTCAGGAACAGCAATCTCCTGAATGTCACCAATTTGTTGACAATGAATTATTTGTGACACATTTATGGAGAAGGACATTTAATGGCACTAAACATGATTTATTTTCAGCCATCCTGAGCCGGAGGTATGCACAGTCTTGGAGATTTCATTTTAAAACATCTGGTGAATAATATTCACCTAAAGACATGAACCTTTAACCAATAGAAAGCATTTTGAATCTTATAATAGATTGGCTTTAGATAGATTCATTTCAGGCTCAACGTCTGATGTGTTTGTTAAGTTGGCAAACTTCTCTCTTTATTCAAAAATGAATCTTCTGCCAGGAAAAGGTGTTAAGCCTGGTCACTGCGACCCCCTTCACATTTGGTGATGAATGATTTACTAGAATTATAAATTGGAGCAGCACGGTGGTGCAGTGGTTAGCACTGTTGCCTCACAGCAAAAAGGTCATGAGTTCGACTTCGTCATCTGTGAAGTTCTGTGTGGAGTTTGCATGTTCTCCCCGTAGGCAGTGGGATTAGGTTAACTGGTGTCTCTGAACTGCCCATAGGTGTGAATGTGAGTGTGAATGGTAGTCTGTCAATCGGTGTTAGCCCTGCAGATTGGTGTAACCTTCCCCTTAGTAGCTGGAATAGACTCCAGTGCCCCAATGACCCTGACAAGGATGAGTAGAAGAGAATGGATCGATGGATTCTCTCCAAATTTCAAATAAGTGAACAAACATCAGTTTAAAAGGTAAAAAGAACAGGCTAGTGACACTGGCAGTCTGGGCTTCTGATAACAGTCTGTTCCAGAACAACAGTAACAATGGACTCCAGAAGGTCCAAGAGAACACACCATAATCCACTATATATCAAGAGGGTCTCCAGTTTAAACTTCCTCAGTGTCCAACTCTCAGAGGACCTGTCCTGCAACAGACACATCTATGCTCTCAGTGGTCAGGCGTTAGCTTTGTGAGGAAGCTAAGGAAGTCTGGGCTACCTCAGAACCTCCTCACTAAATTCAGCTGTACAGGAGAAAGCATACTGCATGGTGTGGTGGATGTAGCAAGCTGGCTCAGAAGGCACTACAGACATGTTTTATATATACACACACCCAATTAAAGATTTTTTTAAAATAAAAATCGCCAGTACTATAAAACAAATGTAGTGCAAAAAGATGCAGTCCATAAGAAAATGAAGCTTGAAGTATATTTTCTCCCTTCTATATTTAGCGTGAGAGGCTACTTAAGGGTTTGCTTAAAATCCACACTATATCACTATATCAATATGTTTAAAACTCAGCTCTTGCAGATAATGAACAGCTTATACAGCTCAAAATTGAAGTGAATGTAAATGTGCATAATTATCACTTTTTCACACAACATTGTCAATTTAGGAAGTTCCTGTGTTTTGAAATATCAGAATCAGATTTAAATTTATTACCAAGTTGTTCTCTTTTTTTTTTTTTCTTTCCTTCTTCCACAAACTATGAATTTCTCTAGGTGTATAGACACAGATGCATCAACTACACTAGAAGTACATTTGGCACGGTTTCTCATTCGGTTACAAATTGTTTTCTGGTGATAAAAGGTGTCAAAAAGGCAGGCTGTTACAGCATTGTTATCTTCGGCTTTACACATGGCACGTCAAAGACTTGTTTCTGTCAGCCCCAAAGGTAACGACCTGCTCAAAGCCCTGTATCCATCAGCGTCGTTAAGGTGTTGTGTTATCACCTGCTGAAATGCACTTCCTTCCCCTACCAAATGTTAATTGCAACATTGTGACAACACTTTTACTCCTGGTGGCATAAACAACTCTTGAACAATTTATGAGAATCTATTTGAGGCATAAGAGCTTTTTCAAGCTTTTTAAGCAGAGCAACACACTATGTTTAAAACATTGATGACTTCCCTTCCACCTCAATGACTTCATTCCACAGCCCTTTCACTAAAATGCAAAGAAAAAGTCTTGGGGAAAAAAATAAAAAACATTGTCCCTTCTTATGTTTCCATTTTTATCATTTTACTCACTGTGTGACTGCAGGTCAACATATAACTCTGTTTCATACTGTTACATGGTTGGACTATATATTCTTAAATTTAATTTCCCATGTTTTGTCTTGTTTTGTTTGATAAATTTAATCTAGTCTGACTCAACGAGGAACAGAGGACAAATCCTTGATATCATTTATAAAGGGGAAAGCCTATTCCATTTTAATATAAGCTGAGCTCTGCAACCTGCTGATCTGAAACCCTGCCAACCTCTGCATCTCTAAGTACCATATAAAAAATATATATATAACAGTTATGGTCAAGAGAAAGCGTTTGCATTCACATTTTCGACATTTAACTCTTATACGAGACAACCGAACAGTGAAATCCAATTTTCTCTTTAACAGTAAAAGCAGCCAGAGTAGAAAGTGCAAGGGTCAAAGCCACTACGTGCTGACAAGAATAGCTGCAAAATACGCTCTGGTGTGCCTTGAATTATCACATACTATGAAAACTTGTTAGATACAGAAATTCTGCAGGGGAAAAAAGCATTGCATTTAAACAAGACAGGGACAGTTCAGGTAAAAGGACGCAGAGACAGACGGGGGTGTTTACTACTCAACATCCATCTTGTCTCCCTCTACAAACACAACTGACAGCACATGAATAGACTGTGCTTGGTGTTTGTGAAATCTAAAAGAACACTGAAGTCAGCTCACGTTCAACTTATTCATAAAATGCTGTCTGACATATTCATCACAAACCACTTTGCAGAGTACAAAGGACATAGTGTAAATACAAATTAAAACTATATGACTAAACTTCACATGAAATATTCCCCAGCTTGTCAACAGTGTACAAAGGTATACATCACAGCTGCTCAGCAGAGGCTAATCAAAGAATCCCCACCCCTACAATAGATTTTTTTTAAAAGACTTTCACTGCTTTGAAGGACTGTAAATTAATCAAACTACACTGTCAAAAGGAAAACAGACTCTTTCTGAATGAAAACATCAAATCTCTTTTTTCCCCGCATGGTTTTTAATTATTGCAGAAAAAACTTGCAATGTTTATGTAGAAATTACACCAATTAATTTTGAGATTCAACACTTATAATAATTGCAAATGTTGTTCAAATATAGGGACAAATATTGTTTTATGAAAATTATGCTACTGTGCAAGATGTGCACATATTTTGTGTATACCAAATCCAGTATTATCCGAAAGTATTTGGACAAATTACTTTGTGTCTGCAAACCACCACTGTGGATTTTAAAAAACTAACAGCAGCAGACTTTCAGCTTGAATCCAATCAGTTTAGCAAAAGTATTGCATTAACTGTTTCAGAATCATATATTTTAGATCAGAAAATCTTCTACAAAACCTCCTTTTGACTTGCAAGGTTTCCTTGTGGATCTCTGGTCTTTTTTTCCTCAATTTCTATCCACCTTTAGAGTTACTGAATGCAGCGACAGAAAGAACCAACTGTTAACGGACCTCCATGCTAAGTGACTAGCTACGATTACACAGCCTTTGTGGAGAACCAAGACCTTTGTCTACATGTGATTGGTGGGTACTCTTAGCAGTGGGAAATTTAAAAAAATATCTGGAAGAAATGGTCTGTTTGTTACTCTTCCTTGTGCTTGTGCTGTTGTTGGTTAATTTGGTGTAGCATGCAGAAAAGTCCTAATTCGCTATACACAAAAAAAATCTTTGGATTGAAGTGTAACTGGGTGTGAAAAACAATGCTTTTAATGCTGCTTATGTGACCACTGATTATTTTCTGATGTTTCTACTTATTCATCGTAACCTCTGTTTTCACTCCCTTCCTGTCAACGCCCCAGTAAGGGCTGCTGGCTTTTTGGTGGACCAGAGGCAAGCACATTTGCATAGGCTGCATACCCAAAATCCTACACTCTCTATAGCTAAATAACTACACAAACACAGAGAGACACAAATGGAGCAATCACAGTTCCACTTATGATGATGATGCACACTTAAAAGAAGAAATAAAAAAAGAAAGAAATCTATACTGGATAGCCATCACTCTAATGTGCACCTGTTTTTTATTCAGTGACCATACTCATTACATTTTCCTTTTAGGATGTATAATTTTTGATTTTTTTTTTTTTCGGGGGGGGGCGGGGGTATTTTTTGGAAATACCTTCATCAGTGTTATGTAACTTGTGCTGTGAATGTGAAATGTGTAAAATGTGAAAAAGACCAAAAGAAAAAGCATTCAATTTCAGGGACAACACTAAAAGAAGTGTGTTACTTTTAGCCACTTATAGTATCTGTATGTGTGCTGGTTCCTGGCTGAGTGCACGTGTAAGAGTGGATGAGAGCACCTGGCAACCACTTGGCAACTTTCCGTCCCATTTCATTCCCTGGCCTAATGACTGAACGTGGGCCCGGCTCCTCTCTCAGTCTGTCCACATCAGGATGCAGCACTGAGAGCATTTCCACCAACAACCCCATTTATCAGAGATTGCCGCCTAATTGTAAGCACCCTGCGCTACTCCCATTACTACTTCACATTACAGTGGGTTGGATGGTAGGCAAACAAAAAGGCAAGCAGCTTTCCTTTTCAGACCTGATTCCTCTCTCTCTCTTTCTCTCTCTTTCATGAACTTTTTACGGCTGATTCTGCATTACTGTATCTCTGGGTGAAATATTGACATACAAAGATAAAAACTCTTTAAGTAAATTCAGTCCGATGTAAAATATTCCTGCTCAAAGCATTACAGGCTCTCCCCACATTTAAGGTAATATTTTAGTGTCTGTGGAGTGAGGAGATTAACACGTCTCTCTCATACAAAAATAAATACAAAAAGAAATGTTTCTGTTTATATTGACTGTGATACAAACCTGACTCTTACTTCTTGCACCAAATAATTTTGACATGTTTTGTGAAGAAACCATCAAACCAAAAAGGCGA
>VUQG01011154.1:3458-26780 GCA_015106755.1 Etia nguti | reverse complement strand
TTTTGAAGAAATAATGTTGGGAAAGTAATTTTAGTCTTTACCTAGCATAATATAGAAAGACTAAGCAGAAAAAAGATAGGTAAAAACAATTTTAGGGTCTTACCTTTCCAAAGGTGGATGAAGATCTGCATCAGAATTCTGTGCTCCTGCAGATGCATTAAGCTTCTGTTCCATTGTGATGTCAATTTAAAGATAAACATTATCAACATAACTTTGGAACTCTGTTGATGATGTTTATCTTTAAATAGACACTCACTGATCCTGCAAAGTAATCTCATAGTCACCATTACTGTAGTTCATTCTGCACTGCAGCAATGGTCACAGTGACTGATATAAGTAGTTTCAGCACTTTTTATCCCGTAGAAATCAGCTGATCTTCAATGAGCCTCTTTGACAGATATTTAGACCTTCATGCTTTACAGGGTGCAGGAGTAGGCTGATTAAAGTCTTTAAAGCTTTTATTCCCATCTCATTCTAAACATAATATGTACAAGTGGACTTAAAAAAGTAATGTGATGAACAGCTGTCTGCACTGATTTTTACTGTTTAATCGTACATATGTGGACATCACATGTGGGTGTGTGATGGACCCCAGGTGTGTATCTCCAGTCCACTTGACTTATTAATTGCCTCGTTGTGATTGGTTTTGTATATTATCGCTGACAGCAAAGAATAAGTTTAGAAGAGTCATTTTACAGGATGGTTGTTCACAGGCTGAAGAACAACGGGCACTACAACAATCAAGAGTCTGTGGTCAGCTTATCATAAGAAAATACAAAGCAGTTTCTCCAAAGCCTCGTGTAAAGACCCAGTACAAGAAAACATAAAGATCACTTTGAAGTGTAAATCACGCAACGCTACTCTGCCGAAATCCAAGATTAAAAATACGGAGTATGAAATGAGTCGAACAGGTTTCCTTTATTAAAAGTATCATAAATGAAATCACATTTATCTGAAATTCAAAGAAATATCCTTTACATACTGTCTGTCTCTCTGTGAAAGTCCATGTTGACATATGCTACTTGAATGCATGCCTGAAGGTGCAAAAATTAAACTAATGCAGATTACAGATATTCACTATCAGACAGAAGGCCAAACAATTATGCTAATGACATTACATTAAATATTAATAACTGATTTGATTAGCAAAAGGCTTGGAAACACATTAAAAGTTCCATATTGCTATATTTTTCATGTAGTTTGAAGCTGGAGCTGCACTCATTAATTAAAGCTAAGACAGGTTAAACAGGAACTATGATACAGACAGGAACAACTTTTAAGAACAAATAAGACTAACAGGTAGCAGAACGAAACTGTGGAATGAAATAAATGGAATAAAAAACAAATGATCTGGATAGATAAGATATCATAATGACCTGCAAATGGGGTCATCTTTTCCTTCGGGTGTTTCACACCTGATCCACCCACTCACCTCTTCCCCGCAGGTGCTACAAACATATCACTGCTTCTCTGTGAGCTCTCATATGTCTTTGTAAGTTTGAACTCTTACTGAATTCTCTTACACAGGTGCTGCATGAATAAGGCTTCTCACCAGAGTGGACTCTCTGATGTATTATCAGTTTAGCTTCACGCCAAAAAGCTTTTCCACAGCACATTTTACAGGCTTTTCACTCGCATCAGCTTTACTCTGGCTCTCTAACACAGGAGCGTTTTCCACTCTGCTGCTGTGACTTTTGTTTCCGTCACGTTTCCTTTTCTTCAGCTCTGCATTTAGAGATGATGCCGAGCCCACAGACTTGCTTTTGTTCTTTTTTCGGCTCTCTGGTTCGGGGGGTTTTCCAGACAGGGCCCAGTTGCAGTTTTGCGCTTCATCTCTGCGATCGCGTTCTTTGTAAGAAGGAGTCACCATAAAGGTAGAAGTCGCCTGCCTCATTGCAAGGCGCTCTCTCCTGACTGGTGCAAAGTTTCTTCTGTTGCTTTTCAATTTGTGGCAGGTTTGGTTTCTGCTGGTACAGACTGGGCCTCCACTCATGGTTACAGAGCTGTTGTCCATGTGGGCCCATCTTTTCCTTACAGACACACTCTTGTGGGGGGTCTGAGGAGACAAATGGAGAAGAAAAAGCCCCAAAAAGGGTTATGGCAGAAAAACACACATCTGACGAGAGTGTATGTATGAACTCATAATCATATTTTGGAAGCGAGAAAGAGCCATCCAGAAAGAAAACAGACCAGTAGATGATCTCACTATGACAGGTTATAGCAGTTTTTCTTCAGTAAACCCTGCTTCTTTAATAGCTTTTAATGGAGGGGACAAATGCATGATGTCTAAACATTGTGGGTCCCCTCCATACCACTGATAGCTTTATGCCTGTTTCTATTCTAAATCAGGCTTTTCAGGGTTTGGGGAAAATACCTTCTGGAAAGTAAAGACTATATACCCGTTTTTACATACCTGTTCTGTGTAAGTTGAGTTCAGGTTTCCAGATGTTTTCCAGCAATCTTAACTGCCATTCCTCGGTCCAGACGCCGATGCCTTTGTCCTGCTTCAGCACAGGCTGCTCTCTCTCCTGATTGGTGCAGAGTTCTTCCTTATCCTGTATAATCTGTGGAGGCTCTGGGTCCTCCTGGTGTAGACTGGAGTTTCCCTCCTGGTCACGAAGCTGCTGGCAATCCAGATCCTCCTCTTCCTCACTGTCACGCAGTGTGAGATCTTAATAAACAAATGGACATAAGATCAAAACGTTACTGTAACATCACTTCACTGGATCTTTAACACTAGAAGCACCGAGGGAATTATTTTGATGCCAGACATTTTAAAAATCATGTAACTGCTAAAAATAAACTCTCACAGTCTCATGTTTCATGACTTTTCTTAAAATAGGTTTATTCATTATATAAAGGATTTTGGGGTATGTGAAGCAAAAAAAAGAAAAATAAAAAAAACTATTTATACCTAGAAAGGCTGATGATGCCATTTTTACCCCATAGAAATGAATTGTTGTAAAAGAACATTTGGGGTATGCCCATGTTGTGGCGAAAAAAAAGATTTCTGGTATTTAAACTGTTGTAATTACTTACTGGCCTATAATCTGTGAAACGTATCTCAATGACTAGTATTTGTATGAACAATACTCGGTCTCACAGCAGGTTGTGATATACTAACAGCCTATAATCTATTTATTTGTGTTTCTGGCCATGAATTTCTCAACAGTATTTTATCAACCCTCTCATGTGTCCTCTTTGAAAAGCAAACGAAATCTGCATCTAAAAGTCAAAGGGGTGGTGGAGGATTAAGTTGGCAGACTGTCACACCATGTCATTTTTAAATACATTGTTGATAGAAAAATATGTTATTTGTTTAGGGTTACACATTAAAAATCTACTTTGTTAGGGTTAGGCAATTTAAAAGTACTTGATTATCTCGTCCAAAAATATGGTTTAATCTAAAATATAACAATTTGTGTTGATGGACACAAAAAAGATGACTTTTTTGTGACAATTTCACAAATTTTCTAGAGACAAGACTGAATAATACCAAATCATTTGGGGCCAGAAAGAATATCCCTGTTACAAGGTCGAAGCTGCAGTCAGCTTTATGGCAAAGTGACTTTTAAATACCTTCTTTATTGAGGTACAAAATATCATTGACATTAAAAATGTCTTTTTCAAGTGAGATCTAGCCATGAGGGTGGCAGAAACTGCGGCAAATATAACATCACAGTTTTATAAAGATATTTTACGTGGCCAAAAAGGACTGGATTGATTATAACATAGGTACAGTAACGCTGAGTCATAAATATGTTAACAACAGTGTAGCAGTGTTAATGTTAATGATGCATTTTTACATTAAAAAAGTAAGCACTTTATATATTTCTTTGTTAGCTGACTGAAACAGAGTTTTTCATACCTACTATGGGTCCTCTTATCTCTGGTTTCTGGGTGACCTTCAGCAGTTGGTGACTATTGATCTCCTCCTGATACTGGAGGATCCTTTTTTCAACTTCTGAGAAGATTTCCTCAGCAACAGCAGCGAGTCTCTCCGTGATAAACCGTCTCAAACTGAACTGAACTGAAGACATTTTTCCGTCAGCAACCAAAATATTTCTTTGTCTTGGCATCAAACCAGAATCCTATGGCTTAAGCAAACTGGAAGCTATCATCCATTAAGCTAGCGGTTCCCGCCTTTTCTGGCTAACTGTCAGATCATTGGTCAGATCCTAGAGGCTGCCGTGATGTTACCAGGGGTGTTTCCTTGGTTTTTGAAATGTGGGGGGTACAGCACAGGGGGGTACAAAGAATAAGGCAGGGTGGGCCACAGGAAACCAGAATATTCATCCAAAAAAAAAAAGACAGTGTAGACATTAGCATGGGCAGGGATTTTTCCAGGGGTTTTGAAATAGGGTGGCACAGGGCCTAATAATATTTAATTTAACAATAGCACCCTTATTTTTTGATTCATGACTGTTCATAAGATTTATGTTTTTTTCTTTTTTACTTCGAGATTATTTTAATTGCTTGCATGCTGTCAGTAAGCAATGATTATAATAATACAGCATGCAATATTAGATTTATATTACAAAATCTGAAAAATAATAATGGCTTATAAATACATGCTATAGTTTACAAAGTGTAGTATTTGACTGCAAAATATAGTGGAGCCATAGCCAAATCCATCTTTTATACTGTAAGTGGATTCAGTGGTATTTTTATGTGGTCGTGGCACATAGTTATGGCCTGCCCTGCAGTGCCTCTGAATGGGTTGAGTTTCATGACGCATGACTCCTGAGAAATGATAACAGGTCGGTTTAGGTGAGGAGTGAATCAGAGGCAAAGTAGTGCAAGACCAATTGAGTAACTAATCCCTTTTATTATTTTCCTTTCAAGTGTTTTTTGTTTGATAATACCAGGTTTATAATGCCCAGTACACACTCCTCTCGCTCCTCCTCGTAAATTCCTTGTTTGTGTTTAGACACTTGACAATAAAGTTTATTCAGGTAATAAGTCTGTAGTGCACGTTGTATTAGACACACACACACCTTATTTTTGCTCCAGGGCCTATATTATTTTGTTTTTCTAACTGAGAAACATATAATATCAGCATATAAAATGATACTTGTCTTTTCTCAGACTCAGAAAACTAATGTTGTGAAAATTGTCATCAGTAATATCCCAGCATTCCCATCTAAACTTTGCCATCTCATCTGCACAAAGCTTGTAGCGTATCTTTGTATTCATGCCTTGCAGTTTGTGAGAACAGTGCACAGTCACTTTATTAGGTATAACTTACTATTACTTGATTTGACCCTCTTTTGTCCTCCCTGAATTCCTCATAGGAGAGAATCAACAAGCTCGAGCTTGAAACTTTCGCTCAGACATTTATGTCCACATTGATATGATAGCGTCACACATTTGCTGCAGATGATGTGAATCTAGTGTTCACCCACATCTCAAAAGTGCTCTGTTGGATTGAAATCTGATGACTGTGGAGGTCATTTGAGTACAGTGAACTTGTCATATTCAAGAAACCAGTTTTAAGATGATCTGATGCTTTGCGACATGGTGTGTTATCCTGATGGAAGCATCTGGTCAGCAGCATACTCAGGCAGGCTGTGGCATTTAAACAATATTCAGGTGATACAAAGGGGCCTATAATGTGTCCAGAAAACACCTCTCACACCATTACACCAGCACCACCAGCCTGAACTGTTGATTCAAGCCAGGACAAATCCATGCTTTCATGTTGTTTATGCCAAATTCTGACCATTCTCCTCTGACTTCTCGTATGAACAAAGCATTGTCGCCCAGAGGAGTCCTGCTCTTTGGAAACACAGGGAACATTCAAACTCCACACAGATGTGCCCAGGCAGAGAAGAGAATCAAACCCAAATCCAATATTCCATCCATGAAACCTTCATTTAACTTTTACTTTACAAGACATTATGATTATATGACTTTAAGGCATCTTAGTGGTAAATATCTTTAACAAGTCCACACTTGGACACCATTCACCAGTCATTTCAAATAATTTCACATAGAAATTAAAACACGAAGTGCAACTGAAACTTGAATCAATAATATAATAATCTCTTTTAGAACATAGAGAGTAGCTGCTTGTGTGTGCTTTATTGATCTTTTTAGCTTTATTAAACAAAATACAAAAACCCATATAAAAATTACATTCTTTATAACCACAAAATATAAGTTTTTCTTTATTTAAAAAAAATCAGAAGTTCAGAGTAATACATTTACAGTCAGAGGAAAGAGTTCACAGAAGAAATGAGGCACAATTTTGATGAAAGAAAGGAAAAAGACTTAAGAAGCCAGTCAGCAGCTTTGAGCAGCGAGGCAGTAGAAACAGGATGCAATTCTAACAAATGCGACCTACTTTCATGGCATCATATTTCAGTTTATTCATGTACAGAGTCTGATAGTCCACCTCCCAGAACACTGATTTCATATGGTGCTAGAGACTGTGTACAAACATCTACGTCACCAAATGAAATCAGTTTCTGAGTGCAGTTCTTTACTCAACAAGTCTTCTGATTGACACCGTTAACAGGTTTAATACAGAAAGGGACATTCTTGTAGATTCACGGCCTGGCAAGCGTCCTGTAGCTAAGTGGATGCACGTGTAGCTCAAAGGCTGCTGCTGTTTCAAGGAAGGAAACTGGCTGTATTTGCTCAGTTGCTCATTTCCCAGATGAACACCAGAGGGTGTGGTTATACAGCCGGCGAGAGCCATGACAGAAGTGGTGCAAGGAATTTAGCTGGGATCCTAAGGGATGTTTTTGGAGAAACTGCCTCAGCAAAGCTTGTTGGAAACTCCTGGGTGCCTCCTGGTGTTCCACCTACCTGACTGTGCAGACCTCTGTTGCAAACAACAAAAAAATCAGAATCAGCTTGCTGACAAAGGTCACATTGTACATCATGAAATGCATGAAAATAAAGAATGATAACACAGGCGATATTTACACATCAGTAATGCTACTTTTGAACATTAAATCTGGCTTTTTAGGTCATTTCTGAATATAATCTAGCCAGTGGTTCTTGAACTAAGGCGTAGGATGTAAACTTTTTTGATTTCTTAAGAGGGGCAATCAAGAAAAAATGTTTTGAAAACCACTGTATTAGTCGATGCTCCTGTTACACAGGAACAAAGCTTCAAATAATGAGGCGAGTGTTTATACAAATAAAACCTCTGAGCCAAAAGAGCAGACTTCTGGAAACAGAAGAACAGAAAAAGATTATTTTGAACTGCAAGTCATGCAAAGTTCCTCTAGTAGAGATTATAAATTAGAAATGAGTGTAATAGACTCCTTTTAAAATAAAGCCAAAACATAGAATGGGTTTGTGTGAAGCTTAAAAATAATCACCTCTCATTTGAACAAGTGAAGTATTGTATCTCACTTGTACATAAACCAAAGAGTAGGCTAATTAGAAACGCACTTGGAAACTACAGTGCCGTGTGAAAGGCTCCCATCCTAGCTCACAGTGTTGAAGAAAGCCATCTACATCCACATCCACACCAACAACTGTTCTTTTTCACACCTGTTCCACCTGTTTACATGGTTTTGTGAAATTTGCCCAACAACAAACAATGCTGAAAACACACATGTTGGATCCACCTGATGGAGGTTTTATGGTGGAGTTTGTACCAAAATTAACTTTTACTTTCTGTGCTCACTATTTTCTTAGGCTGCTAATGCAAAGGCATTCTTTTTAACAGCCAGCAGGGGGCGATTCCTGTGGCTATAGAACAAACAGTGAACCCTAATGGTCTCAGTCGCTAATTTCAATTATCACTGAACCCAGCATTGGAAAATTACGATCCCAATTTGAGTCAAAAAAGATAGCAAAGCAGCGTATGCCATGACTGACAACCATATGGTTTCTCAGAGAGTTCCAGCTCTCTGAACGCATCTGGTTTCAAAACACCAAGATAGCAACTGCTTTACGACAGGCCTCCATTAAACAATGGGTGGTGTCATGGTGGCTGAATTTTGAATCTCTGTATGAGTGGGAAAGTGCAAACCTTGCTGTTTCTCCTGTTTCTGTATGGTAAGCTGTGCTAAACCAAACTATCTCCCATAGATTAATCTTTACAGCGAAGAGAGATGAAGGCCTATCAATTTTCTTATTTGTCTTTCAGAAATAAAATTGATAAATGCAAAATGTGTAACTATTCCTTTAAATGTGGGATGTGATGAAGTAATTACACTGAAGCAGGTTGGGTAACTCTCTCAGGGCAGGGATAGAGCAATAGGATAGTGACAATCCTCTATTCAGTTTTCTTATAAGGTTAAAGTGTTAAGACTTTGTTTTCAGTATCTGAACCAAGCAAAATAAACAGCTGAAATTAAATGTGCACCATAAAGGTATGGAGCAGGTCTAGCAGGTCTTATAATAATGTTTCCACCATTGAAACTATGAAGCTGTGAGTCATGTTTGTTCTCAGATGGCTTCATTTGAACGTCAGTTTAAAGGGGGTGAAGTTCATCACTCCTAGCCAAAGCTCACTGAACATATGGAGCAACAAGCAGAGACACAAAGCTGGAGAGTAAAATAATGCTTGATTTCAATGAAGGGAAAGATTAGTCTCTGTTCTGTCTTCCCACATCATGAAAAAAAACCTCCCCCGGATGAATAAAGAGAAAGGAAATGAATTTCAATTCTTGGTAAATCCTCTGTGTCACCAAACTGTGGCGGTGACTGAGGATCCAAAGAAACAGTAGTCATCAGTGCATCTCTCATTTCCCCAGTACTTTTACCTGATATCATCTGCTGTCTCAGAATATAAAGCGAGAATGAGTCATTTTAACATCACTCTAAAATGCGGAGAATAAGTCAGGGGAGACTGCTTCATTCAGGGAGGAAGAAGGATGTGAAGGGGTCATTCTACTAAGTGCTGCCTGAAGGTGCTGTGGCTTCAGGTGAAATATCCTCAGCACCCTTAAGCGAGTTCACTTAAAGGGCAAGCAATTATCCTTACTAGTGGAAGGCATAACCCCAGAAACATGTGCAATTATGTGCTGGTGTGGCACAGGGATGAGTGACCGAGGTGACACAAACATGGAGGAGGATCTGATATTTGAGTCCCTGAAATAGCATCTGATGAATTTGATCATTCTGAAGTTCAGAGTGACGTGACTCACACTGAAAGGTGGTGTAAACCAGTCTTTTAAAGTATTTATTTTACATTAAGGTGCTCTGTTTTAAAGGACAACAGTTGAAAAATTCCTGGTGAATCATTGATTTTGCTCAGATGTTATCAAACATACGCCAGCAGGGATTTAACATTAAACCCAACCCTGTTTCCAGGCATGGATAACTCACTGGTTGCTGCAGCTTAACCTTTACTAGATTGGGTTGAGAATGCTATTGATCTTCTCGTCTAACTTTAGGCAAGGAAGTGAGTAAGCACGAATTCCAGCATGTCAGAATATTACTCCAAGACAATGAGAAAGCAGTATGATAGGAACCCAAGGGCTCTTTTAGGATTCAGAAAACAGGTAAGGCCATGAGCCTTAAACAGATGGAAAACCATCCCTGACTGCTTAAAAACACAACACTGAGACTAGTTCATCCACTTCCATGCCCAGTTACAGTAGCCTGTGAATGCTTAACCCTTTTGTGGATGCATGGTTATTTTATGTTATATATGTATAAGCTCAATTATTAAAGAAGACCTATCATCTTTTTAAAAATGTCTGCACACTGTTACATTGGTTGCTCATAATAAATAGCAACGTTTATAATAATTAGTTCAGTGTATGTAGAGGTAATCGGTGGGAGTCAAAAGCTCAGGCTTCAGACTGTTACAGAGTGAGGATACTGCTAATATGGTGACCTCAGGGACACGCCTCTCGCACAAAAGCCCCACCCAGCAGCTGTTAAAACCTTCTGTTTACGGGGGGGGGGGCAACCAATCAGAGTAAAGGTGGAGGAAGGAGAAGCGCTCTGGCTTGTTTCAGACAGAGGCTCATTATCAGATATTTTAAGATTAGATTTAGATTTGCAAAACATGAGCATCAGGCTGACCAGAACTTTTGCCGTCTGAGGACTGAGGGTGACGTCAATCAAACTCTATCTGGAGGGTACAGTACTAACCACTGGTGCGACATAGCTATGAGTTTTCTGATACTGCTTGAAGCGATCAAATGAATGACCTGTTAACAAATGCTGACATGACATTTGAAAGGGTTAAACTTAGAAGTGTGTCATGCGTCAAGAGAAAAACCCTACATTCTGGACTTAAAGCAAACAACCTTGTGACAGATGAGTCAGAAGAAAAAAAATCCTGGGCTTTTCTTCTTTTAAACACAAACAATAGTGATCATTGATTATGCATGCATATATATCAGCCTCAGCATGACAAAGAGTGCAAAGGAATAACACTCAAACACAGCTATTCCTATTATTATTTGGCATTTGATGTTGTAGGATGACTAACAGGGGGATTTTAAACACTTGCTAGTGTGCTGTTAATTATTCTGGACCTTTATTTCTTTGCCTGAGATCAGGGACTGCACAGACAAAAGAAGGCTTCATCGCACGCCGGACTTAAATGACAGAATGAGGTTTGCAGGGAGTGTTCTGTAGCTATATATATACCTGTGCCAATGTAGGACAGAATCCAGGTGTGGTCACCTGACTTTCAGAAGTGCAATATTTAGCTATAAAAGCAGGAGAAAGTTTAGCGCAGACAAACATACATCCAGGATAATTCAGCGTCAAGGTTGGATGCTGAGCCCACCAGACTCACCAAGCGTCCCGTTTTCTTGCGAGTAATGAGGGAGCAACAGAGAGAAAGAGTTTCTCAGCAGTGGCTCAGAGGCAGAGGACCTTATGATACTCACCGCCTTTGCGTTCACTAGACAGAAACCAAGGTTAGAAATTTTACACAGATTACAAATTCATCCCGGAAAGAGTGCTGATAAATTGTCAACTATCGCCCTAGTGGACTTGTCCATGTTGTTTGCCGTAGTGCTTTTTCACTTGATGGCAATCATTAAAGCTTGGAAAGATAAAAAGTGAAAGATTGTGGCTTACTGTGGTTTAAAAGTCAAGTGAAAATGAAACTGCTAAGTCATTTTCTGGAACAACCTGAAGCATTATGCAAAATAACACAGTAACAAGACATGAGGTCAGCGTGTTAAAATGACATCTGTGTCTTCATAACGCACAAACTGAAATAAATATATGAATAAAAAGAACAAATACATAAGAACAGGAATAAACACAAACACTTACCGAGTTGCCCGTCACCTGCGACACAATGAATGACTTCCTCCTTAAAGACGTCTTCATACTTGCTTCTCCGGTTTAAAGCCACTCCTGTCCCGTACTGAAGCGTCCCGTATTATATTGTACTGTAGGTGCTGTGCTCCTCAGGGCTGTCTTCTCTCTGCGTAAGTGTGTGTGTGTGTGTGTGTGTCTGTGTGTGTGTGAGCTTGCTGAGCGACAGAGGAGTTATGAGATGGAGATGCCGCTAAGAGCTCAGCCCTCCTTCCTTTCTCTCTTTCTGCTCTGTACAGTCAGTATGAGCTGTTCATCCACTCTGCTGCCAGAGTCATTATTGTAACTGTGAGTCAACACGGGCTCCACACAAACACACTCACACACACATGCGTGCGTGCGTGCGTGCGTGCGCGAAGACAGGCTGCACTTTATTCATATTTATATTTACAGTCATTTATGAAAGACGTAAACAGGGAGGATAGAAATGTCTTGAAAGCTTTACAAACGTGTTCCCACATGATAAAAACCCATGCCCCTCATAAAAAATCGACAGTAGCTGCTACCTAAAAGCTCACACACACACATTACACAAACATTACACACCCAGCATGACAAAGCATCCTTGGACTAGCCAGCACCAACAAGCGATTACTCTATGTACGCACTTCATCCACATAAATCCATAGAGTTATTTCCTCCATGGTTGTTTGGGGCCAACTGTAGAATGCTGTGAAAATACCACACATAGAGTAATTTTTTTCCCTTCCAGTTTCGGCCTCAGCTGGATTCCTGACCTCTTGCAAATTGGCAAATTAAATTGTGTGCGGCAAAAAACAGAGGAACACAGCCCTGTTAAACTAACCACAACATAAAGTATCCTGTCATTAACAGAAAAACCAGGCTTGAGCAAACGAGGCACTCTAACTTCCTCCGTGAGGACAACCACACAAGCTGGGAAATTCCCTGGCCGAGGGGGGAAGGGGAAAGGATGAAATAGGATCCATATGGAGGTGACAGGTGAGAGGGCACGACTCACAAACCGGGAATCTCACTCTGCATTCCTCTGGCCTGACGGGAAACAGGATAATTGCTCCTCCGGCGTAGTAAACTCATGCACATGCATATGGAAGACCAGACCACATGACCAAGCTTCCCTTTCCCAGTATCCATTCCTTTGTTGTGAGTCAGCTGACCACAACATGACTCGCTCCATCTCCTCCTTTGATCTATCCATCCTGAAGATGCCAACGGAAGTGGCTGAAAGGTCTGAGTCACATTCACTTCTCACCCTGATTTCACCGTAAAACCCTCCTCTTCCCCCTCACTCACTACAACAACATCCACATTTTGATCCAGCTGTCATCCATCCAGCATCCGCCTACACAATATAAGCACTTGTTTTTACTCACTCTGCCTTTTACCTCCCACCTCATTCCCTTTCCTCCATCCGTCTATCCTGAGTTGAATAAACAGCCCCAGCATCTTAAGGAATACCTCTCTGGATGTGTACCGTCCCACAGCCATCTCCTGTTCTCAATCCAACCTCTTGACTGCAGTAGCACAGTCCCTAATCCTCACCAGCCGCCTCACCGGAGGAAAGCTCTGCAATAAAGACAGCAAGACTGAAAATATCTCTCCTCTCTTGACTCTGATGCACTCTCACGGTTTCTCTTCCTTCTTCTCTCTCTCTCTCTCTCTCTCTCGCTCTGTTTATAAATGAAGAGCAGCTTTAGAGACATGAGACATACTGAAACTGGTTCCCTGTAGATTATGGAGTCATGATGACCGGGCCATGCTGAACCCATCATTGCCCAATATCACACCTCATGTTATGGGTTTATCCATACCATAACATGACTTCTCTGAAAATTAATTGCATTTATATTTGTTTTGGAAACACGAACACGAAGTGAAATTGAAGCAGGAGAGTGACATTTTTAGAAATGCACTCACTGGTATTCCTCGCTCGATTTAACTCCTTAATTCCATGTTTTCTAACAGCTCCGGAGACCTAATGCCAAAATTTGGAGTAACTTTGGGCCTGTTGTCACATGCAAAGATGGAGAGGAGAAAGCAAAACAAGATCGCTGATCAGTGAGGAAAGTCCCACTGAATTACCTTCTGGTCAGCTGGGCCTTTACTGGATGTGTGGAGCTTGCATGTTCTCCTGCTTGAGTTCTCTCAGTGTACTCCAGCTTCCTCCCACAGTTCAAAGAAATGTATGTTAGATTGACTGGTGATTCAGACCTATCCATAGTAGCCTAGTGCCATCTGGAATAACACCTACTAGGTTAAATACTAGGATGGATGACACATTTCTTGTGTTTATTGTAAAATAAACTCTTATTTGTATCATTTTTCTGGAGCAGGAAGCTAAAAACATGTAGTGATTCCAGGGTTTTGTAATGAGTCATAGTTGCTACAGTTCATGGTTTTGTTGTGTTTTTTGCATTTCTAATCTTAAGTTGCTCTCTGTGTTTCTCTATCTCTGTCATTATGTTTAGTGTTAGTGTTTGTCTTGGCATTAGCTATTTGTCTGTTGGTTACTTCCTGTTTTATTCTGAAGGCAAGTTTTCACTTGTGTCTTGTTTTGGTTTGATTTCCTGTTTTTGTTTTTCGTGCTCTCATTCCTTGCTGTGTTTTCTTACCACCTGTGTCTATTCACAGGTCACCAAGTCCTGCTTGTCTGCTTCCTGTGTGTCTACTGCTTGATACTCAAGAATGGTTTTGTTTTTAGACTTTGTATTTCTTGGAATTCCTGTAAGTGTCATGGTCCCTGGGTCACTGACACAGGATTTTTGAGTTTTAGGGCTGTTAAGGGGTTGTCTAGTTTTGATTGTCTTTGTATTATAGTTCTGTGTTGTGTATTGTTGACATTCTAGTTTTTTAGTTATGGTGTTATGGTTATGTTACAGTTACCTGTGCATTAACTTAATGGGAGGTTGTTTGTCCCGTTTTTGTATCCCCATTCTGGCCCCTCAGTTTTATCTCCATACTTTATCTTATGTCTATCTTGTATTTCTTAGTCTTGCACTCAGTATTCCATTTTTTATTTTGATAGTCTCTTCTCAGTTCTGTTCAGTTTGTTCGAGTTTACCTGTTCATTCAGTGAAATTGACCTCGCGGGGGCTACATAGTGGCTTCTACAGAGTGGCACTCGCTCCTATGTACTTCCAACTGTTTAAGTTTATAAGATTTCATTAGTTTCTTGGAAGTCACAATTCTATTAAAATTCTATTAAATAACCTAAAAAAAAGACTGACTGTATCTTGAAGAAACATTGAAAAAAAATGAAACCTTTACTGACACTCAATAATGTGGAAATTTTACTAAATACTAGATTTAATTTTCTCTGGTTTTAATTATTTTAACTCACATGTCACGTCAATCTCCCAGTCCTCCTTACTGCCTTCCACTATAATGTAGAATACATTTTAAAAATTGTATTAATAATGTATAAAGCCCTACATGGGCAGGCTCCTGCTTATATATAGCAGAGCTACTGAGACCTCATAACTACAGCCAACCTCGCACATTATCTTCGAAATGTTCCATGCTCTTATTTAAAAACAAGAGGCAATGTTGTTGCTGCTTTGGAACAGCCTTCCTCAGTCTGTCAGGTTGGGCAAATCTATGGTTTGTTTAACAGTAAATGTCTCCTGAAAACACATTATAATAGACAAGATTTTTCTTAATCTTTCTTCCATTATTTGTGGTCTTTTTTTCTTCTGATGTTTATATTGGAGTGTTTGTGCAGGAATGAATGAAAGACCGTGTGTTTGACTCTGTCTACATGTATGAATATGTACACTTATGCTTAATGTGTTGTCATCCAAACTTTGAAGCACTTTGTAACCGTATTTTTTAAAATGTGCTTTACAAGCTTAATGATAATGTTATTATTATTACTATTATTGAATCGGCAGCTGCCACTTGGAAAAACAAACGGCAGCACAGAGAGCACACTTAGCATTAAAATAATTAACTTGAATTAAAATCTGTATTTTACAGCTTCGTGTGATTTTTGACAGTATTCATCTCTTGTAATCTCTTGTTTTATTTGCAAGTGTTGCATTTTACTGTTAAAACTTAACCACCTGGCTTTTGTCAAGCCAGCTAATGCAAAGAAAGCTCAGCTTTGTTGAACTTCCTTTATACGCTTATCCACACCCTGGCAGCACAATGAAAGAAGTGTAGAAGCTGCTGAATATAGTTGAGCATTAAGCAGCTAAGAATTCTAACAATTCAGTCCTTCAAAAACAGGTTAGTATCCAAACACATGTAAGAGAAGGAGCGTACCTCTTTGCCTACCGGGTGTGTTAAAAAAAACCAAACAATGATATGTCAGTGTAATCCCTTATTGCTGCCACCAAGTGGCTGAAAATTCGTGCTGAAAATTCAAAGTGAGCTGTGGCTGCTGGTGAAGGTGGCGTGGGTGTGTGGAAAGGACAAACGGGGGTGAAAAGGACAGCGTCATTGAACAATGACAGGATGGATGAATATGGGATGTCAGCACAGGCAGAGGTGAAGATGGGTTGTTGACGTGTTCTTTCCTCCCCACGTGTCCTTTGAAGAGAAATGGATGAATACATTAAAAGAACAGTTGAATAACAGGCACCGACCGGTATGGGGTTACTGTATGTCTCTGTGCACTGAAAATGGATTTGTTTTATATATGAACAGACGTCAAACACAATTTAAGGCCAGTGGCCAAGGTAACAAGAGTAAAAAAAAAAACCCAACATATAAAAACCCAGAGTTACGCAACTGTGCTTATTGAGTAGTCTAAAGGGTTCAGACATCCTTGGTAACAATCACTATCAAAGAAAATTACAGGATTACATAACCCACCTCCATCAAAGCTCACATGTAATATTCCCTAGGGATCTTAAATGGATGTATTTATTTATACTTTATGATTTACATTAAAAGTAAATTGACATTCGTGCAGACTTTCAGCTCCGTAGCTCCTTTTTAATTTCAGCCATACACACACCTGTCATGACAGCAGCAAAAGAGACGAACAGTTTCCTTTCAAAGGAGCAACCAGTATTTAATATTTTTTTTAACATGTTTTCAATGATAAGGTGTGATGTGAAGCTGATGAAGACAATATGCCAGCCAGTTGCTACGTCTTCACGTAGGTGTAATATGAGGTATTATTTGGTATTTCTGCAAACACTGAGTGGGTGATTGGGTTACAGAGGTGGGCTTTTCTATGTGGAATGAGATACTGCCTGGGCACACACACGAATTTGCACACACAAACCTCATTTTTCTTCTCTTTATTTTATTGTGCCCAGCTCCCTAACAACCTGACTCACCTCCCTATTTCCAAAGACCCATGTCCTTCAGAGAAATCCACATGTATTCATCATTTCACAGAAAGATGACTATCAGGTGGTTAAGATTTCAAAGCCAGAGATTTCTTGTGTGAAGAGTGCTTTTATTCAAGACTTAATATAAAAAACATGCAATTAGATTTTTCTTTTTGAAGACACTAGAAAACCAAAGTTAGTTAGAAAAACAGCTTTTTCCAAACAGTTTAAACCAGTTCTGACACTGGCAAATATAAGAGCTGTATTTAAAATTTAAACTACAACAATACTATGGTATGGCTTTCCTAATTGCCCCTGGAAGTTTTACTATTATCAGCAAGACATTATTGAGTGATTTTTAAAAATGCATATCAATTTAGTGAAGGCCAAGACAACTGTTGAATTTTGTTCAGTAGAATAAAAATATATGCTACTTTCCTAAACACCCTCATTTTTTCTTTGTTACTTGGATAGAAAAACAATTAAATCCGCTCTATCGCTTCACATTGGATGAATGAATGAAGTGGAAATAAAACATCACATCAACTCTGATTATTTTCAGTTTAAGGTTGAGTTGTCATAGCAACAGTTCCTGGCACTGCATCTTTTATCAAGTATTTAAATGCTCGGTTGAACCTTTATTAGTTGCAAAGTGCAGTGTTTCTGCAGTTTGGTGAACCTGGCTTGTAGAGCTTGTAACAGTGAACTAAACCAAAATGATGAATCACAAATTATATGAGTGACACCTTTTACGTAACAAATAGCAATTTTATCCATCCTTAATAAAAGGAGAGTCTGCAGCCATGATTGCAGGTAGGGATGGATACTGACAAAGGTCATTCCAGAAGTGGAGGACAATTTAGGCTCCAACAACAGAAAAATAAATAAATTAACAAATACATACATTTATACATATACAAAATGGATTTTAAAAATGTATTTAATTGAACAAAATAAAAACATAAAAGTGGATTTATACTTTTATCTTACGCCTTATAGGGACATGCAGTCTGGTTATCAAGAAGTTGGGACAAGAGAAAAATACCATTTTGGGGGGTACCCAGGAGCTATTTTGTACTTTAAGTAAACTCAGGAACCACTTTTTCAGCAACAAGGTTTACAGTTTGTCTCTGGACTTGTGAGATTTACACAGCAAATGTATGTTTTAATATTTTGTGTATTGATTATTTTTAACTTCACAGGAAAGGGAGAAACTGTCTTGGAATTCTGAAAGATCCCAAAAAGGGGGGAGCTTTACTCCAGAGGTTTTATTATCTCTGAGTCTGAACACAGTGTGACTCAGCTGTAAAAAAAAAACAAAAAAACAAAAAAACAAACAAACAAGCTGTTTGACACCACCGTTTTGCAATGTGCAAAAGAGAAAATTATTGCAGCACTGATAAGAAAAGAAGAACTCCCAAATATATCTATATTTAACTAGCCAAACAATGAGTTAAATAGTTAATCAGTTAATGTTTCATGAGATCATTTTTTTGTAGTCGAGTGAATAAATATTTTACCAGGTCAAAAACAAAAAAAGTACATCCAGACCAGTGTTGTTTTCAATAGTCACAGATGTACATTAGCGACTGAAATGCAGTTACATAATGTTTAACACACAAACACACACTGCACTAGTGCATAAACGCAACAAGCCACAGACAAATGTTAGTAAGTTGGCCACCGCTTCCTCTGTGGCCAATGAGAGAAGCTGACGTCAGATCTGCTGAGCAGACCACAGCTTCACTTCTGTTTTATTTTCCTGGCTTTGAAAGACAGTGAGGGGATGAAACGTTAAGAGTTACTTTCAAAACATTTGCAGCACGCAGTATTTTCAGAACTGAAAATGCTGGATTGTTTGGTTGTTAAGCATAAACACCAAACAATACAGAATGTATTCACAAACTTCCTCATCCAATCCAGTCTTTGCAATTAATGTGTCAACTCTTCGCTCGACGTGTCTCTGCAAACGCGCAAAAACCAAGCACGCGTGCAAACAGCCACTTCCTCCTCAGATGACACAGGACACAGTGTACCTTAGATCACATGAGAAACATCTTAGCAAACACGAACACCAGGCCTTGATTTAGATGCTTTGCGGTTTTAACCAAAATTAGGATCCGAGTGACACAAAACTGGAAACTGATGACGCAGAGGTGATTCTGAATGTAACTAACCATGTCTTTGAAGTAGCGTACTAATGCGTTTTTAAGTATTTCCCTTTTTATCCAGTTTTATATTGAATTATTATTGCTCATCAATGTAAAAGCTGTAGTTGACTGAAGAGGAGCTATTTTGTATCCGACTACAACGGTTTGTTAAAATAGATATGAATTTACATGTTCTCTAAACCAGTATCAAAACAGCTGCTGTGAAAACACCAAAATCAGTCGCTTCAGCTGTACAGGCATCAATTTTTAGATCATTTAGTGTATGACAAAATATATATCTCCAGTTCTTCATATATTTTGTGTGCAAAGTATTTAAAGCAGCTTCTTCTCTTTCCTATTTTTATATTGCTGGGTCAATCTCAGGAGTTTGGAAAGAAATTACTGGACTTCTTTAAGTTTGGAAATGGTGGAGAGTCCCAGGTATTTAATCCCTAGTGGGAGTTGTCCCTTAAGAGGGACCCACTATTGATCACGTGCCTCAACACTTGAGCAAAGGTGCGGAAAAAGGTGTGGGTCATTATTAGCAGAGGTTTTGGCTGAAAGCGTCGTGAGACCTTGCCTCACCCTATCATGTGACCCATTGAGATCAGCTGATACAAGACGTGAGTCGAGGTTGAGGCGTCTAGGGAAGAAAGGTGATACTTAGCATAAACAACATGAAATAATCGATCCTTTATGCCTTGTATTTGTCTGTCAGGTGTAATGGTGTGGGAGATATTGGCACACTTTGAGCCTAATAGCACCAACTGAGCATTGTTTAAACACCACAGCCTACATGAGTTTTTTTGCTTGTCCATCCCTGTATGACCACAGTGTACCCATCTTCTGCTGCCAGTTTCCAGCAGGATAATGCAACATGTCCCAAAGCTTAAATTATCTCAAACTGGTTTCTTGAACATAGTAATGGATTCACTGTATTTAAATGGCCTCCACAGTCACCAGATTCCAACCGAATAGAGCATCTTTGGGATGTGGAGGAACAGGAGATTCACATCATGGATGTGCAGCTGACATTGTCCAAAATGCCTTTTTTTGCAAATAATTCTTACATTAATAATTAACAGTATAATGTGATAAAAGCGCATAAATAGGAATAAAGTAATATGAAATGAGCTTAAGTGGGAATCAAAACCTGTTGAAAGTAACTGAGGTACATCAGCCCACTGACAACTGTGAAGTTTTGACAGGTGTGACTTCTTGAAACTGCACCAATTTTCTTGAAATGACCTCAAAGACAGAAACTTGAACCTATTTTCTTAATACTGACATTTTATATCCCATAAAAAGTAACTGTGCAGAAAGGAGACCGTCTTCCATTTGTGGCAAAACGATGATCACATGTCCACTGTCACATATAAGTATTTCTACGCAGGTTGTTTTTGCACCTTCACTTCTACTGTCTCGTGCTCAGTCTTATTTGCGATGTTCAGCATGTTGTGTTTATGTGTCGTTTTCATTTTTTGCTTTGCATACATAAATTTGCCACAAGTAATGAGTAATATCACAGAAAAACAGCCGCTTTACCTCCCTGAGAGCATCAACTGGATTTCACGAGCACAGTTATAAATTTTATTAAATTGTGAACGCAATATCAGCAGGGGGAGGCGCGCGCGCACAGACACACACACACAAACACACACACACACCAATATTTTCTTTAACCGTGAACCATTATGTTCCACATCAAGGTTTACTGATGGATTTAATTTTTTCTTCGTTGTTACACTCCGCTCACTCAGTAGTTCCTTCATGCGTTCACACTCTGATAAACAGCTTTTATAACTTCAAGGCACGTGTGTAAAATGATTAATCAGGCTCTCAGTCTGCAAATGTTCTGCTTGTCTGTTGTGTTTTGCTTGATTTAAAAAAAAAGAAAGCACTTAAAAATAAATTTTACTGTTGCATCAGTATAATTGCTTTGATCCCATGATGAGCAGCAGACTAAAGTGTCCTTTTAGTTAACGTCTGCATGTGTGTGGCACTTCTTTGGGTACATAGAAAGGCTGGAGTAGTCCGCCAGGATGCAGTCCACATTAACCCCCCGTGCTCATCTTATTCTGTGAGAGGAGAGAGATGGGTTAAAATGATCAATAAAGATCCACAGCAGGAGAGGTATGAAATCAAATAATGTGTTTAAGTCAAGACGGGTCGTACTTTCTTGGCTTCATCTACACACTGCATGTAGGCCGAGGCGATGCGCGAGCAGCACAGAGTTTTTCCCGCGTTCTCCTTGTAGCATTTTAATATCTGACTCTGCAAGTCTCCACAAACTGGGTCGGTGTTAAAACGACTGAAAGAGAGATGAAGAAAATACTATTAAATAACATTTGCCTCATTCTTATGATTCAAACTTAACTTACATCAAATAAAAGCTGTAATAAGGTTTACATGATACTACACATAAACAAATTAGAGTGTTCTGACTTACGTAAAACGGCTGAGAGTCTCTTCTTTGCCCTTCCGGAAGCTCTCGATAGAGACTTTGTAAAACTCTGCACACTGCCAAAGTGGTAAAAAACACACACATTACCCTCAACATAACATATCACAACTGCTTCAACAAAATCCCACAAGAAATCCAGGACCTGGCTGCTCCTCTGGCCAAAATTAGCATTTAAAGACCCCGAAAACATGTTTTAGCTCAACTCCACGGTCCTCTCACTGGTGTCAGCTGTAAAAGGTGGTGCTACATGTGTCTAAGCTCTAATCAGGATTCAGACATGTTCGAATTAAAGCATGAATACATTTGTTAAGGTGTTTGATCATGTACCTATGTCACTGTTAATCAAATGAAAACAAAGCACTGCTGTATCTTGAAATAGCACGTGAGGGCATTTACAATGCAATTTGATACCTGAAGAACGTAATTAAAAGTTTCAAATGGTTCCAAATATACTGATGAAAAATTAAGGGAACACTTGAACAATTTTAACATCAAGCCCAGAAAGGACTGACGATTTGATAATTTTGGTTTCCACTAACTGGTGTTGTTTAATTTCCTTCTCTGCAAATTATCCAGTGTACAGTACTGTGCAAAAGTCTTAATTCGCTCTCATTTTTTAATGTTTTGTTAGGAAAATAGGAAATAGCCAAAACGTGCAGATATACATGGAAAACAGAGTTGTATAATTCTAATGACTGTCCTCAGGAATCGTTCTCTAGACTTCTTGAAAGACATTCAAAGCTCTTCTTTGGATACTGGCCTCTTTTTATTCTGTTCTCTGTCAAGATGATCCCACACTGCTTCAATAATGTTCAGGTCTGGGCTCTTGCGGGGCCAATCCATGAGTGCTAGTCACGGTGCCTTTGGGATCATTTTCATACTGAAAAGTCACTTTCCAGATGATACTAGATGGTGGATCAAAATCTGAGCGTACTTTTCTGCGTTCATAATTCCATCAATTTTGACAAAAATCCCCAACACCACTGGCTGAAATGCAGCTCCAAGTGATGACAGAGCAGACGCTTACTGTTGAACCTCTCTCCTGACCCCTGCTGTACAGATTGATTATCACTTGAACCAAAAATTTCATTCAAATCTGGGTTCATCACTACGTAAGACCTGCTGCTACTGATTTTCAGCCCAGTTCTTGTGTCATCTATCTTACCTTTTCTCCCTGTTTCCCTGCCTTAAGAATAGCTACTTGACAGCCACCCTTCCACTGAGATCATTTCTAATACAGCTTCAGTGAACAGCTGACGGATCAGCTGAAAGGCCAAATGAAACTCAGGTCCTGTGTCAGGTCTTTGCTGGATTTTTATTCTGTTTCTTAATTACATGACGTTCAGATTTTGTTAATTTGCTGTAGACAATTTTTTAGGCCTACAACTTCTTCTTTTGTCCCCAATGTCTCTGGCTACCTTAAATATTTTGAAGGACACACTTAGATATGACAAGTTACAAGATAGTTTGGCTCCTTAGAAGCAAAATACACGTATAATAAGGGGTGACTCAAGACTTTTGCTCAGTACCATACGTCAGTAAAAATTTTCAACTTAAATATTTAATTTATCAAGATCTGATGTCTGATTTAAGTGTCGCCTAGATTTTGGAGTAATATACACATCACATTAGATTAGATTAGAACTGGAATTTTTTAAACCCAGTTAAGAGGCCAGTTAATCATACACGTTGTCTTTTGTTTACAGTCTTTTTCCCCCTGGCAACTCAGCACATCTCTAGTGAAAACATAGTCTTGCTTTAAACTTGTAAGAACTTTAAACCTGTAAGAATTACTTCAAGTCTCAAAAATGTTAACTAACCTTTGGTTCGAGTTTTCCAAGATGTTCCTTGTAGAGAGCGTCTCGTTTCTTCAGCTCTTTCTCCTTCTCCTCTAGCTGATGAGCCTGCGATAATTTAACATTCATAGAAGATATCAACACAGCTCTGAAAACATCATATTCAAATTTTGTAGAGGCTGACATTCAATTTACATGCGGTTATATGTATATATATTTTCTACTTTTTCTCTTTTTCAAAGTAACAGCTGCAAATCACAGACATGATTTGCAGCTGTTTGAGAGTGAGGCATGCATGTATGCATCTCTATCGTCCTACCTTCAGCTCCATCCACTGAAACAACAACACGGCAAGAAAGAAAAAGAAGCACATTAAAAGGAGGAAAGAGTTTTGT
>VUQG01011153.1:1110-12689 GCA_015106755.1 Etia nguti | reverse complement strand
TCAGCACCTCCACCCTCAGAAACACCATCAAGAGACTCAGTGTTCAGTGCTGTGTACTGATGAGCTGTGCGCGCGCACACACACACACACACACACTCTTGCAGCATTAAGAAACGAGTGTCTTCAAAGTGAGCGCTCCTCACAGCAGGACGCCTGTCAGCAGGAGGACATATTAAAGAGGAGTAATGTGAGAGAGCAGGAGGACAGGTGAAGGCGGGACACAGACACAAACTCCTCGAGGATGTTTCAGTGACATCACTCCCAGAGTACCTGCACCAAGACTGAAAGCAGGAGGAGCCGAGACATCCCGCTCGTCCGTCACACCGTGGACGACATGAACCATTCATCGTTGTTTCTAATGAATAAAGTTCCTGTTTGGTTTAATGTCTCTGCTCACGTCACAAATCTAAAAACGTCAGCGTGTTAGTTCGGCATGACCGGAACAAAAAGCTGAATATTTGCCGACTTCTACCTGAAGTTTTTACACGTGCTCCTCTTCACCAGCTCTGAAAACTACAGAATCATCTTCAAGAGGTGGAAGAAGGGTTTATTTGGTCTCTAGGTGGGCGTCGCTGAAAGTGATGTCAGAAAAACTGCACAGGTGTTAGAGGATCATGTGACTGCCACACTGGTTCAAACACACCAATCATAACCAGCCTCTAAAACATCCAAACCAACGACCTCAGTTTCCTCGTTAGGACGGCCCACCTGTGGAAAGTTTCCCGTTTCCTATCATTTCACTCGGCAGCAGACGGCACCCGTTCACCGCCATGACACGAGGTGACGCAGGAGAAACTTCAGCTAGATGTTTCAGAACGGCACATTATCTGGTGCTGACCTCCTGAACCCGCTGGAGGGATTAACAGCAGTGAAAATAACAGGAGCTTTTCTCTCTGATCACCATCTGCTCTTTTCCACACATCCATGTTTCAGATAATCTGCACGCCTTCAAAGGAAACCTCCGGACGTCATCGCCACAAACGGAGCACCGCTTCGGCCGCTCGGCAGCACTCGGGCGGGCGTAACGCCGCTCTTACCGTCGTCCTCTTTGCTGTGGGCGTTCTGCGGACTGTGGCGCATCCTCTCTCCGCGGCTCGATGGGCTCAGGTCTGACACTGCTCCCAGATCGGCTGCTAGCCACGTGGGCTCGCTCATCTCGGCCTCCTCCTCGCTGCTCACTGAACTGTCATCCTGAGAAACACAGACACAGAGCACAGTTTACACATCCAGCCTCAGCGAATCGCATTCGTAAACCAAGCAGAGCTACATTTAGTCATGCATGTTTGTGCACCGGTGCAAACGGGGCTTTGGTATAAAGTACTGTTGGTATTTACAGAGACGGTGCAGTGAGAGGATTTAAGAGTACACAGGAGATGTCTTTTTATCAGCACAGCCAGCGGCGTCGATGCATCGGTTTCTCTACCAGCCTGACAAAAAAAAAAAACATGAAGCTGAAGCTACAAAAAGTAAACATCTGGAATTAGAAAATCTGAACTGAAACAAGTAATCCAACGCTGGAAACGACCGAAATCTAAAGAAGCAAAAACTAAATTTCCACCCGTCTGTGTTCTGGGTCTCTCCCAAAGAAGCTTTGCATGAGTCACAGTTTAAAATAATCCTTCTTTATCTCACACTGAGCCCCACTGCAGCTGCTCACTTCATCCTTTGTCTGCAACAAGCTGATTTAGCCCCTCCTCTCCAAGACAACTTTCTTGCGATTGGCTGCCCCTCGCAAAGCGAGCGGGTGGGGCTTCTTTCCCCTCTCTGTGGGGACGGAAGCCCCACCCATGTTTATGGCGAGCATCCCGCACTGAAGCAGGTGATCCATGACGGGAGATCAGGAGGAGGAGAACTTATTTTAAAGTGTTGCTTTAAGAAGAACTGTTTGATAAAGAAGGACGCGTGCTTGTCTGCAGACTTCAAGCATATGATTGGTTCATGACTCATGACCTGTTAATAAAAAACCCCAAAGATGAACCAAACTGTGTGTGTAAATAACAGGCGTCGCTTTGTGTTTTCCTTTTGCAGCATCACTTTAAATTGACTCCACATCATCAGAGAAACTGAAGGTGAGATGTAGGAGCGTGCAGACAGAACAGTTTCTGTCGATCTCCACATTGACAAATATTCTTGGCGTCTTCTGTAACGCGGCGTCTCGTGGCAGATGTACAATCTGGATACAAAAGAATGAAAAATGGAAAATAGACGAGGATCACAGATGTTTCCTCTTAGCCAACGATGCATCGTTAACGACACAAACCAATCTAAAGATTTATTACAGAAAAACAAGAAACAGCCTCCAAGCAGGACGTGTGTCACAAATCAGCTCACGTCTGTGCTCTCCACGAGCACACAAACCTCGCCAACGAGCTGCTCCACCTCCCTCCTGTAACCTGCAGGATAACCCACATCGCTCTGCAGCCTGTTTAAAGTCACCTGGATGAATCAATCTGTGTTTACCTGCCTTTTTATTTGCCTCTTTGTCGATGTCAGCATCCGCGGGATCTGCTGTGACGCCCGCTCCCGCGGTTTAACCCAAACATCAGAGCAGGAGGCGGAGAGAGAGAGACGCCAAATCAAACACAACACGAGCTACACCCGGAGGCCTCGGCGGCGGTACGGGCAACACGCCGACGTTTCTCTGAGCTGCCTTTCTTCCACCTCAAATACTCAAATACTCCTCGGCTTGTGTGGAGAACGCTGGGAAACCCAGCACGGCCGTTCTGTTGAAGATCTCATGAAACTCTATTATTAATATTATAATCCTGCTTATTCTGATTTTTTAAAATGGGTCACAGACCATGTCTTTGGACATTAATTAAAGTGATGTTGTTGTTTAAAATTGGTCTCTGCTCGACTTTTCCTACAAAAAAAAAGAGTCACAGATCAAAATAATCCTTCTTTATCTTCTCCTTGGCCTTGGCGCAGACCCTCAGCTCCTCCTCCCCCCCTCACCCACGACCACGAGCTGTGGGGAGTGACTGAGATCAAGTAAACGAGCAGCAGAAACGAGCTTCCTCTGAGGGTGTCCGGGTCAGCCTTCGAGCTCGGCCGCTCAGGATGAACTCCGAGTACAGCTGCTACTCATCCACATTGAAGGGAGGCAGCTGAGATGTTTCCACACTGACACCTCACAGGTGAGGTGTTTCTGGGATGTTCTACTGGGAGGAGACCAGAAGCAGACCCAGGGGATGCTGAACTGGCTTCCAGAAGAGCTGGAAGATGGAGACTCCTGCCCTAACGAGCTGTTAGACAGCAGACAGGTGGAAGCGTGAGCCGCTAGGTTATGAACACCTCGGGGGAAGTGTGTCTAACAGCTGTGTGGTGGCGTTTCTACCCACTCTTACAAATGCTTTTACACTCTGAGCACCTGCGAAGAACCGACATGAAATTCAGAATTATTCGGATCCAAACAGCGAGCGTGTGTACACACAGTGCTTTGTCTGTCAGCAGCAGACGCGATGCTACTCCTGACTGTGTCCCAGCCATCAAACACATGTGCAAAGCTGTAATCAGCATCTCGGGATCCCAGCAATATCCATAATTAGATCTTGAGCACTACGACCGCCTTTTCTTGTTACGCACATATTCAAGGAAACGACAGACAACAAGCCAAGAAGCAGGTGGATGTTCTAAAAACTGAGGCGGAGGAGCAGAGACCTCAGAAACATCCCTGTGACGTCAAAACTAACGAAAAACCACAGAAGACGTTTTCCACCTTCACTCGGAGCAGGAACACGATGCACAATTCAACAGCAAACATAAAATGCTCGCTAATAACGAGACAACAGAACACGAATGCAGACAGAAGTAAAGCCAATAACACAGATGGAAACGCACAAACACGGGTTATTTCTGCTTCTGTTAAAATGCAGATGCATTCATATAAATGTAGTTTTTATATTTACACTGATTCACGTGACGCGTTTAGCTTCGACGGCTCGCTCTAAAGCCACAGGGCATTTCTCAAAGGACGACAGAAGGCAGGTCGTGGTGCAGGTAGAGAGTTTGAAACTGAGATGTTTACCATCAAAGAAATCAATCACAGCTGCTCCGCACTGAAAATGAAAAAGCTTTTACACACTCGCTGCAGGATGAATGAAGCAAAAAGGGCTTCAATAAATATTAGTGGGCTTGTATTTAATATTCACCTGAGTGGAAATGAAACTTTAACAGGTCACGGTGCTCTCAGAGAGCCACTGTTGATAAGATGATGAGAGGCCAAGAAGCAGTCCTGAGTGCAGTCGGTGAACATGTAACTGGGCTTTTGGAGCTAAATCAGAGCGTTAGAGGAAATAAAAGCCCGCGGGCTGTGCACTTCCTGCTGCTGCATAATGAAATAAAACAGTGAAACACTGCAGGGGAATCCACAGTTTCCATTTAAAGACGCAGTCTGTGCGACCGGTGCAGCTCCCGCATGAGTCTGTGTGGCTGCACTGACCCACATCTGTCCGTTAAAGACGGCTCTCGGAGGAGGAGTTTCCCCGGGCTCGTCGTGCTGGATTAGCATCCTCGCCGCAGACACCACGACTGCACACGCTCACGGCAACTGGAAGCTACGCAGAGAGAGAAAAGTCCCTGCACGCCGATGACACACATACAAGAAGATGTGTTAAAGAACAGAGGATCGCTCTGCTGATGTCACCGAGCTCTCAGGTGATTGACAGTTCGGCTCCTCCCACAGGACCTTTACACGTTCAGCTTTCCTCAGGATCTAATCTGGGCGACGTGGGCAGACAGGAAGCTGTGTCTCTAACTCTCTGTATGCCATCTGCCATCAAGCAGCAAAAGAATGAAGCCAATATAAAAACACCCAAACCTGCAGTTCCTCTGACAGCCAGCAGAGGCAGCACTGAGTCAGTCCCATAGACTCCCATGTTAAAAGTTTTCGGAAGAAATAAACATGTTTACGGCCTGATACACAAACTGTTTCTGTAGATAATTTCCACCCTTCACCTGTACGAGGGCAGAATGCTAACATAACTCACCTGTTGACATTATAAGGGGCGTGGCCTCTGTGGTGACACAGGTAGCTGCTAGGCTAAGCTGGACCTCTGGACCATGTTTGTGCTCTTAGAGCCTTTTGGAGCATTTTAATGACATCATGTGACCAATAATATGGCTGCTGTGAGATCACTGTACTAACAGAGCGCCCAAGAAGGCGGAGCTCCAGTTTGAGGGCACGGTGAGATTATTTGGTGGTCACGGAACACTAATGAGCAGGTATAAGTGTCTCATTCAAATACGGTCACTGCTGGAAACTAAAAATCACAGCATGGAGGTCAAAATGCTAAAGCTGAGTGCAGACTTACTGAAGAACACTGATGGAGCCAAGAAGAGGATGACCATCTCCGTTAAAAAGAAACCAAGCAGCAGTCGTTTCTCAGAGCTGGTTGAACATGGAGGACATCATCCTTTCTGGATTTAAAGACAACAATGGCACAATCACAGTGCGGCGTCTTTCATATGTTAAAGGACGCTCCAGATTTCTCTTCCCATCAGCAAATTCAACAAAATCATGGAAGTGAAAATCCGTGTTCTGCGTGAGGGCTAAAACTCCTGCCTTTGGCTGAAGGTCGTGATTCTGCGTCTATGACGTCAGCAGCCTGCTAAAGTGGATTTTTGTAGCTCACACTGGAAATCACTATTAGCAGGACATGGCTGTGGCCTGGAAAGTTATACATATGTATACATGCACTGACGTTTACGGACAGGTTTATAAAAACTGGCAGACTCCAGAGAGGTGGAGCTAGTGTGTGTATTTATGAAACTTGATCATATTATAGGGAATATAAAGTACCATTTAACCTTTAATTGGATTATTGATTAATGCCAAATGTGTTGGTGTATGCTCAGGTAAGGAAACCTTTACCTGGTTGATTGAAATAGATGACATGTCAGTATTAGAGCTGCACTTTGTTAGAAAGTCTCACTGAGATGATGCCCAACTCAAACTGCTTCTTCTCTTTGTGTGTGCGTTGTTTATTAATGTTCTCAGTAATGAGACGCCCTCATTTCCATACAAATTAACACAAGCGCTCCTTCTTCATAGATTAACACTGAAACAGGTTTGGAGCCATCGCACAAACTCAATAACACACTTTAATCTCTGCTTCCATGCTCAGACCTACATCTGCCTTTACTTCTGTCTGCTTTTTAACAAATCTGTCATATTTACTACATTAACATTAAAGAGATCAGACGTTTATGATCCGAGTGCCTCAATGCTAATGTTACCAAACCACTGGCTCCCAGCAAAAGCCAGACTTATACACAGTCCGGCACTCCACAGAAGCTATGAGAAGCTAAAAAGGTTTCACACAGGGTTTAGACAGAGAGCATGATGCAGTTAGCCAGCTAGCTGCCAAGTTAGACAGGTAGCAATTTGTCCACATTAGCATAGAAGCTAGCTAAAATTAGCCACTGGAGATCTGACTCGCGGAGGGCCCTCCATCAGTTATTCACTGTTATTTGTCTAGCTAATGTTAGCTAACTTTTTTCTTACATAGATGAAAAGACACTAAAGTCTAATTTGGTCAAACACTTTTTTCCACCACATCATATAATATAACATTAATTTCATATGTTAGCCTGCTTATTAACGCTACAGCAGGTAAGCTAACACGTGTAGCTAACATTAGCTGTCTGACCCACAAGAGGAACTGCGTCAGCCTCATTAAGACCTTCAAATTATAGAGAATTGTTTGGTTTTCAGGATCAGATCTGACCCTGAACTGTCTGTTTTTATGGCTAACTGGTTAATGACCAACATGGACGAGCTACAAACCATCCCACACAGTAAAAGCCGACCATGGAGACGGTCGGCTAAAATGTTCAGAAAAATCAAACTGAGCCCAGACTCAACATGGCGACGATGACGAGGAGGACTGAAGATTATGAGGTGTAAAAACAGTATAGTGCACCTCAGATGAATAATTAACAGCCTCCTTTCTCTATTGTCTATTTTTAACAGGAAAGGAGAGAAGTGAGAGAAGCAGCAAAAACCTAAACTTCCACCAAAGAACAACGGAGGCGGCTTACAGAAACTGAGGAAGAGGAGGAGGAAGCATGATTGCTCCACAGCTTGCTTGTGCAAGCACACCTGTGGTTTAAAGTAAGGATGCGAACTAAAAAGTGACCAACACGTCCCTTCAGAAACACCTCCATGGGTCGTTACAGATGGCAGGAAACGAGAGATTAGCTGCGAGTAATGGAAGAGGAAGAGGAGGAGAAACTGGAAACTGGAGAGGCTGGAGGTGAGCTTCGGAAAAAAGCAGGAGGAAAACGAATCGAACAAAGGAGATTAAAACGAGACATTTCAGAGAGGAGAGCAGCTGAAGCTGTGAAGCAGGAGAGGATGAGGAGGGTGAGAGGAGCACGTGAAGGTTTGAAAGAAGAGGGAGCAGCGGGCGGTGAGGAGGAGCAAATGAGGAAGATGATTTGTGGTGTAAACCGTTCAGTCTGAGGCTCCGGGTTTCTCGACCCACAGCCCTTCCTCGTCCCTGCAAAGATCAGTTAGTGGAAAATAAATTCAACAGGAAATGCATCCTGAAAGCATTTCCTTCTATAAAACAAGCCGAGCGTCCGGCTGTCGCTCAGCAACCACGCTGCTTCTCATCTGTTCTGTTTCTCTCCGTGTGCTCGTCCCAACAATGTGTGCCCTGCTAACAAAGGGAACAGTGACGGCAGCGTACCACCTCACAGAGCCTGTCCATCGCAGAGACATCACGCAGCAGGGTAGCCAGTCAGCCTCGTTTTTACACCACACTAGCATTTAAAGACCGATTTTAAACCCATTCACATACTTCACTCTTCCCATATCCTGAAGCTGTAAAGCCTTCTTCTTCATCGTCAGGGCTGTTCTGCTGTTTTGCATTTTTAGTGACATTTCTGTGTTGGGTCGACCTGCAGCTGCTAAAATGAGCTAGAGGATCATGGAAAAAGCAGGAAAATGCTGAGACTTTGTTGACAGGTGTTTAGCTGAGCTGTTACCTGTTCAGGTTACCTGCTGCACTTTGTGTTCGTGCTGATGGTTTCAGGTTTGGCGGTTAGACCAACGTTACCCCGACTATCGAGGAGGCCCTCTAACAGCGTCTCTTCCTGTTCTTCTTCTGGTGGTTTTTGTGACTACTTGAATTGACTTTATTATTAATGACTCTTAGTTCCAGCATTAGAGTACAGACCAAATAATGATCTCCCAGTTACCGTTCCTCCACCTCAGGGGAAAACTCAGAAGCAAACATTCCTCACACTAGGCTCCTCAGTAACGCAGCAGCAGATGTCTGAACTACAAGTTCCAGAAGAAAAACTACAAAATCTCACTTGACTGCCACGATGTTTCAGCAGGTCACGTAATGTAAACTGGAGCTGGATCTCTCTCTTTCCCTTCAGGGGTCCTGACTGTGTTTGGCTTTTCTTTTCTGCACTCTGACCTCTGGAAACCATCACCGACAGCAGCATGCTTCACTGTGAGAGTACAATTAGAAACCAGAGCTGTACCAACCACACATTATTTTGTGTGTGTGTGTGTACAAGTGTTCAGATCGCTGGTTTTCGTGTGTGTGTTTCCAGAACAGAGCAGCCGGATCTGCTCCGAAGCCTTTGCTAAGCTAATCGAGTTAGCCACCGGACAAACGGAAGGAAAGGTCTCTTTCTGTCGGAGCTCATCTCCTCTGTTCCCAGCACATCCCTCCTTTCAGGAATCTCTGTATTTCCAAACATTTGGCCCTTTCAGACAGCCACGAAGACGGATGCAGGTTTTTTATAGAAACCTAACGAGAATCAACGCAGACTTTTATTACTCTCACACTCTGTCGCTGTGCCGAGATTTAATATACCAAATGATCATTAGCCAGTCAGCATGCTCACTCCCTCAACGAACAGCAGAAAGAGAGCGTGAAACAATCGTGTGTATTACATTTATATTACATATACATAAGTAATTATAGTTTACGATGATAGTAGTTGGAAAAACTGGAAGGTGAAGAGGCGTCTGATTCGACCACCACGACAGTTAAGGTTAAAGACGACGGCTGTTCTGGGGTTTGAGCCGTGCTCACATGTGACGCTGCTGCACATCAGCGCTGGTGTTCCTGCACCAGGAGAGCACCACGCTGTCCCAAAAACACCATTATGTCCATTAAAGGTGTTTAAACAAAGTGTGCTGTGATTTTGGCTGTGATGACCTCATCAAACGCCTCGCTGCTCACTCACCGAGGATACGTAGAGAGGACGTACTCGTAAACTGACCCTTCACGTTAGAAACACCAGACGGTCTTTCACCCTCAGCAGAAACCTCCTGACAGTCGGAGCTGCTGAAGCCGGCTGCCAGCATCCATCACGTGACTCACAGCCGACAGCCCAGCTTACGGGGGAACAGCAGGGCGCATCGTAAATCAGCCGCCGTGACTGTGTGGGAATGTTTATATTACAGTTCAATAATCTAATAAAGCTGATGATTTAATAAAGCAAAGGCTCGTTTCATTAACTTACATTAACCTGAGACTGTAAACTGAGCTTACACAAACACCTGATTATCCTAAATTAGAGATTAATGTCTCAGTCTGTACAATATACAAACTGATAAGGTCTGCGGAGGCCCGGAGGCACACGCCCGTCTCATCAGTCATACGGTTCCTGAGCAGCAGCTGCCGTCAGCCCGTTAAAGGCAAACCTATCCGGCTCATTACAAACACCACCGAGTGACCAGAGAGCAGGGCGTTAGCGGCGCACAGTGGGTGTGGCCACCTGAACTACCAATGTTTCAGTTCAGTTTTATTTGTCATGTGCAAGTTAGCACAGGGTCAACATTGCAATGAAACGTGTTTGACGAGCAGAAGACAGTCACTCAGCAGTACAGTACAGTACAAAATATTACAATATTAACAGAAATAGCACGTAGTACAAAGTAAATAAAACTTTCGCTGAGATGACTCGGAGCTCTCGCCGGTGCGGCCATCATCGGAAGTGACCGTAGGGAATGAAGGTTACCTGACACGTGATAAGATGGTAAACACAGACGGTTAACCATGTGTGGACGCAGCGCTCTGATTACTCCGCTGTTCATCAGTCACACTTTTCACTGATTGGCTGCCCCCTGTAAATAGAAGGTTTGAACAGCAGGTGGGCGTGGCTTCTGTGCCCGACTCTGTAACTCTGCTCTGATTAACCAATCGAAGCACTTTGTTACCACAAGCTACATTCACACGCACAAGCCCGACCCGATCAGGTCTATGTGACATCAAAGACCACGCCTGCCCCGAGGCCTGACACGGGTGGCTCAAACACACTTAATTAAAAGAAGCTTGTCTTCATTGGAGCCGCTGCAGAGAATCTCAGAGGTGGAGGATTTGAGCTTATTAATTCAGGTAGTGGGCAGCTTATGTAACACAAAGTCGGGACGATAAGTCGGCGAGGGGGCAGCCATCAAAGTTTCCTGAACCGTCTTTATTGCAGCTTCATTATCAGGAAGACAGAGAACAGGAGCGTTTGTGGATGAAGCGGCGGATCGTTTCCTGTCTGACACTGAAAACACAGACAGGAACTGATGGAGAATCATTGGATTACTGTGAGCCGCTGACCCGGCTCGCGACCCGAGGAGACCAGGGTCACTTCAAGAAACCACGCACGTACCTGAGAACCACTCACCAAACAGAAACATCCTTCATCATTTTATTATTCATGTGGATGAAAACATCTCTCGTAGTAAATTCAAATAGCTCAGTCGTTTCGTAGTATCCAGGAAAAAAGGTTTGTTTTCCAAGTAAAAAGAATTATTCACACGTTTTACATGTATTCAGATTACATAATGAAACAGTATCAATCCCTGCATGCTCTCAATACAAACAACTGCAGTAAGAAACCATTTTAAATGGCTCGATTTAGTATTATTATTATCCTTAACCTCGAAGGAGAGGTCAGAGGTCAAATGGCTTCTTGTCAGTTTTCCACCAGTAAATGATGACGTTGACCTCGGTGGATGGAAGTCGGATTTTAATGGGACGCTAACACGAGCCCACTCTGCAGCAGACAGACGGACAGAGGGGTCGGGGTCGTGAACAGCTCCGCCTCGCCTCGGCTACTGAACTGAACTCTGGACCATCCAAGAAGGCGGAGCTCCGGGTTTGGTGCACAGTGAGATTCTAGGATTTTGATTGGATGTTACTGGGCACGCCCTTGTCCAAAGGTCTGGAAACAAAATATGTGGATGTCAAAAATGCTAATTAAGCTTAAGGGTCAAGTCCATCTTTTATACACAGTTCTAAACCTATTGTAATGATTATGAACGATGTTAAATCTGTCAAACACAAAAAGAGCTGCTTCACATTTTATTTTGAAAGGAGACACAACTTGTTCCTGTCAGTGCACATCATGTTTGGTACACAAACTGCGCCTCTCTCCCGGCGGAGCGGCCGACATGAATTTCATTAAGAAAATCAATTAAGGTGGACGTCTCTCGCCTCACACGGAGGGGTGCAGGGGCGGAGGAGGGCAGTGCGCCTCGTTCTTTGTTCTCTTTGTTTTAGAGGCTGCGGTGCTGCAGAGCTGGACCTTCAAGCCTCTTAAACTTGCATCCCTCC
>VUQG01011152.1:14604-38075 GCA_015106755.1 Etia nguti | reverse complement strand
GTGCTTTGTTTAGCCGTGGAGGGTAACAACTGAAAATATGAAATAAACACACATGTAAGCTAAGACTCTCTAAAAAAACAGCATTGTTGTTCGGCTTTTCATTTTGCCATTTGTTGATTCACTCGAAGAGCAAGTAACGTAATATGGGTCAAGTGACCAGTTTGAAATCAATCTTTTGTGATACACCGTCATATTTACATTATTTGTACAGTACGAATGATTTGCTTTGGTACCTGGTCAAACTTAAGCTCTCCTCTGCCTGCCTGGCTGGCTGCACTTCTCCTACAGCAAACTCGCAGGCAGCAGCTTCTCCCCCCTCGCTCACATGCGTAAGTGCTGTGCTCAGTCGCCTAGTGCCTGAGCTCGGATCATACCAACATTAGGGGGAATTTGCGACTGTGCGCTATGTCCTTCGAATATTGTGTGTAGTTTTTGTTTTATACAGTTGTCAGTCAGGCATCTAACTATGAAACAAATCACACTCCCGGGCTTCTGAAAAAATGACCCGGGCTTAAGCCCAGTAAGCCACCCCCCGCTCCGCCGATGGACAGAGCTAGTCAAGCTGTTTACCTCCTTATTTATTTAACTTTTCAGAACAGAGCCGATAAAGTAAATTCCAAAATGTAATCTCATTTTCGTCTTGACTGCATTATAATTAAATACTTTGGCTTTTATAGGTGAGTCTCTGCTTGGTTTATCTCTCTTAAATTGAAATTATTGAATTATTAGCAAATGGAAAATAAATAATCTAATTTATTAAAATTTGTAATTTTTACAGTTTTCTCACCAAAGACAAGGTCTCTATCATTTCAGATATTTGCAGTAAATTTAAAAAGCCAAATTATAATTTTTATAAGCCCATAAAAAGCTCTTCTTCTGACTGTTGTCATAAAACTAAATTTGAACTGAGGAATGTCTTTGCAATGTAATATCCACTCTGTCCAACAGAGGGCGTCATTCACTGACACAAGAAGAAACTGGAGATATTAGATCAAATTTTGATTAGATCAAGTTTGTATATAATCCGATTACTGCCAGATCATAGACAAGCTTACTAAGCCATAAATGAAAAGGAAGACAATGTGTGGTTTGTCACAACATCTGTATCCATGTTTGACAGGAGAACAATCAGGAATAAAACAATGCAAGAAATCTAATTTGTAAAGCCTGCATCTCTGAATCCACCCTGTTATTCGCTGCACGAACATGAGTGGAAATCTGCGAATGCAAGAAAATCTTTAAAGCCTGTACACAGATTTTAAACACCCTGCTGCTCAGTCAGAAGAGAGCTGACTAAACCGCCCAAGTCTCTTTAATGCTCGTTTCTTCCCAAACAACCTACCCCAGGGACATAAGACGAAAACTTTACTGCACATTGCACCAAGTGTTGACAAGAACTGCCCTCTACACTCTCAGTAAACAACAAGCCAGACATTTAAACTTGCTCTATGGCCTCTCCAACTCCAAGAGCTGCAAAAGCCTTATAGTGGCCATTAGGGAAAAAGATGGCATCTCTTTCACGCTTTTTACACTCCTGCTGTCTCTACCTCACTCCTTCAACTTTTTTAATGTTCCAATTAAAACTAAATCCAGTCTTATATCCATATGAGATAATCTCCTTTTCATAAAACCACCTCAGCCTGGCAGGTTCAAAGCCAGGCCTGGATGTGTGATTAAAACAGGGTCTTACTTTTCCTCTACCCTCGCTCTGCTAAGGTTGTTTTATTTTTAAATTCCTCTAATTTCTCTTTATCCAGCACCAAAATATCCTCTCATATTCCCTTTCCTCCCTCTTGAAGGCAGAATTAGGTTTAGCTAGTGGATCACTGGAGACCGGAGCAGAATTTGGTTAGAAATATTCAAACAGGGAACAGCCGAACAGCAGAGAGTTTAAACTGAGGAGGAGGCAAAAGAAGTTTTTCATCCATCATCCAGTCTTGTGTCTTGTCACTGTCCTGATATCCTGAGCTGTCCTCACCTGTTTGCACAGAGTTTAGGAGCAGCAAGAGAAACAGCAGGAGATTTCAAACATAATGAGTCTGAACAATTTAACAAAGAAGGTGATACAAGGAGGGTTGATAAAGAGGAAACAGTGGGCTGGAAAAGCGAGGAATACCAGGTGCTGATTCAGCTGGTGGTGGCTTGATGATGTTTGCTGGACGAAAGGACAGAAGAGGAGGACAGCAGATAGACTTACATCTAATCAATGCTGATGGAAGGACACAGAGACACATTCATAAAGGACAGATCAATAAAACGGAGAACAGAAGAGTAATAAAAATCTAATTTTGGAGGTGCCAATGTATGTTTAACACAAGAATAAAGAGCACTTCTTGAATCTTTAACCAGATATTTTCATCCTTAAAGCACTCAAGGCAACATTTAAAAAACAAGACAGACATATGCACATATTCAGCCTGTTCATAAAGTCAAACAACCAACACAATCATACCGTTAATGAAGTACTGTACTTCAAATATCTATCAATTTATTTCTGCTTATCCACTTTAGGGTCATGCTGAAGCTGGAGATTATCCCAGCTGTCATGGGGGTAGAGTCAAGCTACACCTGACAGGTCTATCGCAGGGACAGACAGACTCTTCGCGCTCACATTCAGGCCTACAGCCAACTTTAAAGCACCAAATGACCTAACCCTTATGCCTGTTTTTGGGCTGTGGGAAGAAGCTAGAATACCTGGAGAGAACCCACAGAGGCACAGGAAGGACATGTAAACTCCACACAGACCCCAGCTGGTGGATTTGAACCCAGGGTCTACTTGCTGTGAGGTAACAGTGTTAATCACTACACCACCATGCCAGCTTCTTCAAAGAGGAACTTTCAACTTTGTTGCATAAATTAAAGAATTCAATCATAGCCTGCTCTTTTTAATTATTATCTACATTTAACCAGCAGCATTTGTAACTGTACATAAAGTTAGGCAGTTTATCTCAGTGGTCCCAAACTAGGGATCAGGTGTCATGATAAGTCAGTGAGATCATTATTAAGAGAGAAGAAGAAGAAGAGGAAAAAGAAAGCCCTGTTGCACCAATTCTATAATTCAATTCTATATTCTTATTTGGTATCTTTGGAGCCTGAACTATCAGGAAACCATCTGAGAGATTTAGAGGAGACACTGAGTTTCTGAAGAATTTCTGAAAAAAAGGTTTTTACTGAATTAACCTAAATTTAAAAATTGTCTATTTCCATCAGACAAATGTGAAGGAGTACAAGTATTGACAAACATATAATAAAACTACTCAAGTTAAAGCTGAAAACTGGACTTTAATACTTGTATGACTATAATCAGTTAAAATTAATGAAAAGCATGCATGTAGATTTTTTAAACTGTAAATAAATAAACAGAATAAAGGAGGACAGACAAAAAAAACAGCTTTTGTTTATAATATGCTGTTTTAATAATAGGAATAAAAAAGGTGCGACCGATCTAAAAAGACAATACCTTGAACTAGCGTCCCGGTGATGAAGCCAAAGAAACAGCGCAGCAGCTTGGTGATTTCCTTTTCACAGTGTGCCCTGCATGCATTCATCATCCAAACTTTGGCCAAATGGACCAAACAGTGTAAAAAAGAAATGCTGATCTTGCAAGAAAAATCAGGAATGTGATAAAGCAGAGAAAAGCCTTTTGATATAAAGCTTGTTTCATTTGTCCCACTTTGCTTACAGGTGATCTTCACTCCCTCCTCCTCCTCTCTCCACTACCCTTGGTGTCTCAGACGAGGTGACTCGAATCACATGATGCAACTGGGTTTCTGTACCTGAAACCACCATCGCTTTCCTTGAATACGACCCAGTCTGACAAACCACAAAAGAAAACACTGACCCCCCCATCGACGCTCCTCCCGTTTCAGCCGTCATCAGGCCACAGCGCTGCGTGGTCACCGGGACCATCGTGCCACCGTGTACAGAGAAAGAAATCCCAATATTCTACTTAGCTCCCTCCCTCATTTTCCTCGCTTCCATATCTAATCCGACTCGTATTACACTTTTCGTGTTACAGTCACTGATATCTCTTCGTCTTTCAGTTTCACTGATACAGCCTTCTTATCTCACTCTTCTTCCCTGGTGTGAGAGTAACTTAAAGTAGAGATTAAACTTTATGCTGACTACAATTAAAGTAGTCACGCATGCTAAAACAGACAGCACAAGAGTGGAGCTGTACAGTATAGCTGACGTTATTTATAGGAACTGTTTATTCATGTTTTCCTGTTTTATATCACTTTAAATTAAATATCTTTGGGCTACTTTAACCAAAACAAGCAGCATGAAAATGTCAAGGCATGCTTTAAGTTTGTTTAGCGGCTGAAATGTTAATTTTCTTTTTTTACAGAAAGGATTTTATGAGTTTATGATTTCATACATCACGAGATTCAGGAGTATTCCCAGAAGAAAATGTCATACAAATCAGGCTCTGAATAATAAATGAACAAAGCTCTATGCTCAGAATACAAACGGGATTAAAATTGGAAAGTTTGGTTTGTGCAGCTGTGAGCGGAGTGCAGATTTCCATAGATCTTTATACATTTTAATTAGAAACTGCTATTTTACATTTAAAAAATGTAAGCAACGATAACACAATGGAACGTTTATTATCATTATTTTTGTATTAAAGGTTTTCTGAAATTTGCTGTTTGGATGTTTAAATATGTAAAAAAAAAAAAAGCATTAAATGTCTAGTGTGCAGGTTTTCTTTACACATGATGAAAAAGATGTGTTACGGAAGCTAAATAAATAAATCTGAACCGTGCCTATGGAAAAATCTTATCTTAACATAGATGACTCATCCATTCATTGCAGATATCTGCCTGCCACCAAGTGTAAGCATTTAGTTTATTATTAGTCTGATAAATCTCAGGAATAATCGTAGAACACAACACATTTGTGAAAAAGCCATTGTTATCTGGCTTTAATCCTTTCTTAACCTTAGAAAGTCCAGTCAAACTTAATCAAGCTGAACACATGGTTCCTAAAACAAGACATACTTCACTTTATTTATTCACAACTTCACCCACAGACTGATAAGTAATCCTGAGCTATAACAGGAGATATTTGGAGTGAGTAAAAAGTAACTTCATGACTCACTATTGCAACAGAAACATATGCTCAAACATTTTAGCATCCCCTTGGAATACAGTGGATGGATAAGAATACTGTGCAAACTATCTTGATGCATTCTCAATCATCCAGGAAAGTAAATCTCCAAAAGTTGATTCTGTTCATCTGGACGAAACGTTTCTCCCACAAAACTCTACGTCCAGATGAACAGAATCAACTTTTGGAGACTGTGCAAACTACACATTACACTTAGAGGAGCTGCGTGGCCATGGAGCTCCTGGTGCACAGTTTTTGTGCTGATGTTAATGCAAGAAGAGGTTTGGACCTCTGTAGTCAGAGCATTGGCGACTTTTACATACTTACCTTTGTGACTGAGTTGCTGTGGTTCCTAAATTCTTCCACTTTGCATTAAAACCACTCACAGGTGAATGTCTAGGCAGACTGCATGGCTAGGTGCTTGATTTTACACACCTGAATTTAAAGATTAAGAGGTGTCGCTCAGTAATTTTGTCCACGTTGTGTACTGTTGTCTGAGTGCTTTGTAATGTCTCTGTATTTACTTCATTATTATTATTTTTAAGTGCTTTGCTGTCGGTTTTCTGAAGATATTTTTTGTAATTTGCGTTTTTTAATCAAGCTGCAGTGCACTAAGCTTTCAGGGCCACCACATAATGTGGATGATGTGTACAAAGAATTACCCCTTCAAATTCTGAGGTAAAGAAAATTTTACACGTAGTTTACATCTTTATACACACAAGTAGTAGATTGATCTTAAATATATTTATTGTCACATAAACCATGCCAGCTACACATAAAGGTTGAACATGGTCACTGTGATAATAATAATAATAATGGATTGCATTTATATAGCACTTTTCGAGACCCTCAAAGCGCTTTACAATTCCACTATTCATTCACTCTCACAATGATGCCATCCACTCGTGTGTAAAGTCCCATTTTTAAAGCATGAGTTGAGCACATTGGCCATAACTGTCTTGGCCTGTTTTAAAATCAAACCTCAAGAAGACGGGAGGACTGAGAATGACAAGGAACACTGTGCAATTATTCCTGCGAAACTAAAAAAACCAAAACCTACAGTGTTTTATTGATTATTTTACTCTTAATGGGAACAAGATTCACATAATGTGTTATGTGCTGTATTGAACAAGACTTTTAACCAGCTCTTGAGGCCATAAACGCAGTAGGAAAATAATTACTGAGGTCACAAATTGAGTGAAAAGTAGGGCCATTTTCCCATAGAGTGCTATGCAGTCAGACATCTTTTTACAACCAGGAGTCGCCACCTACTGGTCATTAGCAAGAATGTACGTTTAAGAGAAGCAATTCTCTTCACTTTTCATAAGCACAAAAATATGTCCTACAAAGCTTTGACATCCCCTCACTTGAGTTAATATCTGCATAAAACATGCTACAACCAAGAGCAACGAGCAGGAAATTCAAAGCCAATCGCTAAAAAGTTTCTATTTGAAGTTTCAGCCTTACAAATTTAAAACTAATACTGAATAAATACATTAAGCCTAAACATCAGTGTTTGAAACATTACCACATTACCAACTTACATGAAGTGGAGACCATTTAGATAACATTTAGTGCCAAATCCGTTTAATGAGGGTTCCTGGAAGAACAAATCTGCTGGACAGCAAATGTACTGCATCATGCAGACAACAATTTTCTATTATTATAGGTTGAAATTAACCCAAATCATTAAATTCTAAACCCAAGCCCACAGCCTAATAGAAAAGGGCTTGAAGACCTAATGATTGTGAAATTCATTAACCTCTAAATGCTGCTTCTTCCCACACACTGAGAGCAATAAAGGCTCCAAATAAAGGTATGAAAGAGTATCCAAAATCTGAAAGAAACACATTTATGTACACTGAAATCATCCGTGTTATCCCTAAAAACACAATGTACCTGAAAATAGAAATGATTAAACCCACTGTCTGTAGTCCTTCATGTCCAGCAGTGTATAAACTGCAGTTATCCTGCTCAGACCCTGCACACTGTCTCTGACTCTCCACACCTAAACTACACCCACACCACTGATTCACATCTCCATCTCTGCGCTGCTATTTTTAGCTGCTGGCCATTATCGAGGTGAGGGCTTGCCCACTTCCACTGCTGAATCTCTCTCTCTCTTCCCTCGACACCACTAAGATGAAATTGATCCCATCACAGCCCCACTTTTCTTTCTCTCTCTGTGATTGTTAGTCCTGTTCTTTTTTACTCACTGTGCTCCTGTTTCATGCACACAAAGAGCTTTTTCACTGATCTCACAGCCAGAGGCAAAGAGGAAAAGACCTGAAGGATTATCTGAATCTGTTAAAGATTGATGAAGTGCATTAGTGCACATCAAGGCATGTAAAAGAAACAAACAAACAAACAAAACACATCTTAAAGAACCTCAGAACTAATAGATGTGCTAATCACTGCAAGTCCCTCTGCGCACAGTGGTGGACATTATTTTTATTCTCTGCTGGAAAAAACCAAATATTAGATTTATAGTTAACTTTCTATTTTCATTTAAGCAAGCATGATTTAAAAGCAGAAATACCACAAGTGTGAGCTCTTCAGATGTGTCCATGTGGATAAAATTGTTCTGCAAAAGGTTTTAGAGAAAATGTACAAAACAGATCTATGACTGTGTGTGCAGCTCCCCTAATGGGCTTCAGCACTGATTGCATGGGCTGGCCAGAGGAGAGGGCACAATTAATGATGGCCATGACCTGAACCTGTCTCTATAAGCCAAAAATAATATAAATCCTGGAACAATTATGCAAAAAAACATAACCAAACATATTTTTCAGCATCTCCACTTTCAGCCAATATAAGTTTTATCCACTCCATGATGAACAGTGTTTTCAAATATTATAAATCCTTTTGTCAAAAGATTTGATTAAATTTTTTGATTAAAGATTTGATTAAATTTTCCAACTTGATGTTGACTTGATAGAGAGGGTGGTGTGTGTGTGCATGAGTCAGTGGCCTGCTAGTGTACCATTACATTACATTACAGCGTGAGCTCAGACAGGTCACAGCCACACACATTGTGTTTAAATATTACTGATTGGAGACAGACATTCACGCCTCCAATTAAAAAAAACAAAACAAATGAAAATGAAGTTTAGCAGCAGAATACAGTTGGGGACAAATCAGGTAGTATGAGGCTGAGATGAGGAAGGAGAAGGAATAGAGACAGAAGTGAAGTAAGGAGGAAGATGGACAGGAAGAAGCCAGGGGTAGGACAGACAGATGATGAAGGAAAAGTGAAAGAATGAAAAAAAGGAGGGAGGAAACCAGGAGTAAATAAATAAGAGAAAGATAGAAGGCAAGTAAGTCAAGAAGGAAGTAGAAAAAGGCAGCAAGGAAGAAATAAAGTATGTAAGGAAGAAAGATGATGGTGATTAAGAAGTGACAGGGAAGGACAGGAAGAGGAAAGGAGGTCATGAAGTGCTGAAGAATTGGCAAAGAAAGGAAGACCCAGAAGAGACAAAGCCCTGATAAGAGCACACTGAGCTGATTTGGGTTTCTTCTTGTTTTATAAAAAATATCCAAAACTAAACTCCGGATTTTATTTGCACTCTGGAACATTTTTTCTTACATGAGAGCTATTTTAAAATGAACAAACATCAGATAATATTTTCTGCCATCCACAAGCAGGCTTTAGTAAAACGCATACATATGTGTATAAAGATTAAAATTAAAAGCATGGAAAATCTTTCCGTCTCTTTTCCTCCCTGCGGGGAAAAGATGTGTACAATAACAGCTGCACCACTGGGTGGAGCAATAAGACTTATGAACAAACCAAAACTGGAGGCCTGTACAGCCAGAGGAAGGAACAACAATTTATAATACAGGACAATATGCTCAGAAGTCGAACATCATTCTCAAATGCAGCTTTGAAAGGCTTAAATAATCTTTTTCTCTGCTACACTGCAAAGCTAAAAAACTTCCAGTATTGCAAGTATTACAAGGGCTACAAGGGAAAGTGAAAAAACGTTGGAGAAAACACACCAGTGCGTACAATCAAGGTAGGGAGACAAGAAAACGTAAAACTAGAGACAACAGAGTATCAAGATAAAACAGGAAGTAGCAAACAGGAGACAGAGACAAGAAAACTCTGGAGAGGCTACACTACACTGAAACACAAAGAAGAAGACTTTTTTATATTAAAACAAAACAAAACAGTGAGGACAAGTATCGTTAAAACATCTGGAACAATACTAGTGAAGGTGCTCTAAGATTTGATGCTCCGAAGTTGAGGGTAGCATGAAACAAAAAACATTTTTTTCCACTTTGACTGCCTGTTTCAGAAGCTTGTTCAGCTTTTTGCTTATTTTATCGATTATATTTTTAGGGTCGCATTTTACTTGTTTACCCCCTTTTTGTTAAAAAATTCGCATTTTTTTAAACTCCTAATTATTGTATTTTGTAAAAGGGTTTTAATTCACTTGTTATCTTAAAGGTGCTTACCTGTGCTTTTTTTGGGCTTTATGTTATCTATACAGTTTTGTGGTTGCGAGCTCTGTGCATCTGTTTACCTTTCAAAGACAAAGTCAATAGGCAGATAAAAAGCAGTACACTGAAGGCGATGGAGAGGGCATTCAGGTTTGTGGAGAATATTAATGGTGCCCGAGGGTGTAGACGTTTTTGATAAATGAGCGTATGACTTTAAATGATCTCTCGGTACTTGACCCTGAGGTCAACAAACCAGCTCCGTCTGCAGGGACTTTGGGATTCATCTGTTAAAGCCATTGATCAGTTCAAACTCTTTGTGCTTTCACCCCGCATGTCACACTCAGCCTGAGATCATCATGTCACTCCTCTCACCTTTGTCCTGTGGCTGCGTGCTGGCGATGATCCATTTCACCAGGCAGCACTTCATCAGAGCTTTCCGAGAGAACCGCGGCTTCTGCCACTTCCCAGAATCCTTCACTCTGCCTGGTGCAGGCTCGACGCCGTTGGCATCTCCCAGCAGGCTGCCATCGACCACCTTGCCATCCGCCTGGAGAGAGGGGAAGGCAGGGGATGAGGGGGAAGACGAGGAAGTGGGAGAGAGTTCAGTCCAAAATTAAAATTAAACAAATCCAGCTGAGATGTTTAAATGGAGCCAGAGATTATGCGTGAGTGTGTGTGTGTGTGTGCGTGCCTAGAGAATCTGATTAACCTCTGAACTGCAAGTGTTTCAGAAAGAGGTTCAGAAAGAGTTCAGTTCTGGATCTTTTTGGTGTTTTATGAGGTTTTATAAGCGCATCAGAGCTTTTCCACTGCCACATGTCTGCTGACATGACGTAACAGTGAACCATGACAGTAAAACAAAGAGATGAATGATGGTAATGATGTTAATTCTGTGAAGTTGCTATTCCCTTTCTCTAACATTGTTTGCAGCCACTGCTAATGAGAAATATTGATTAGAGCTGCTAGATTATTCTCACTTACTGAAATAACTCACATAAACATCTCTCAAATGACATTTAAGAGTGTTTCCATTGTCCCAGGAGTGGAAAAGTCCATTCTTTCATTAAGGAGACTGAAGTTTAGCTCTCACTGGGGACTATTTTTAAATTTCTTTAGCACCCGCCAATTGAATTAGGCATTACAAGTTCTTTGTTATAGTAGGTTTAGGAAAAGATGGGATTTGGGGCTTAAATAGACTAAAAATTCAGAATGTTTAATACATGTTGGAAAGGTTTGTTTTCTAGGTTCCACGGGTGCGGTGTCCCAGCCCATGTGAAGGTGATGACCAAGTCCATCTTTACAGCATTAAAGAGCATGTTTTATACATAATATATTATAACTCATCCATTTGGACAGAACTGACTGTTGGGCCTCACTTCTGCCAATTCACCGTGTCTGTGTTGTTGGAGCCTTTAGAAACATTTTAATGGATTATCGCTGAGGTATCCAAGGAGGTTAGGCTTTAGCTTTCCTGAGTAAAAGTCTTTATCTAATTAGTCCTGCTTCATTTCAATAGATACTTCATCTTATGCCGCAATAGAGGAACAATTTCTCTTAAAGTACTATGTCTTCATATGCGAGAGTGTAGCACAGATTATCTTGTGACAAATACAGAAAATTACACATATTAATAACCTGAAATAATTATGATGAATAAAATAGTATGGGGGTAGGTTATTTTTCTCCATATAACACTTCTAGTGCTTACACATATGGGTGCCTGTGTGTAGTAACAGTACTGTTTGCCAGTTTGCTACTGTTTGCTAACGCTAGCTAGCTTTCAAACTAAGCTAGCTAGCATTATTAATCCACCTTTGTTTCCACATATGGTCACTTCTGGCACTAAAAAACCAACATGGAAGTGGCCAGTGATAATATAGAGAAACTAGTGGTACTATTGAAGGTAGCTACAGCCATCATTTATATACAGTTTGTGGTGAAGACAACGGCACATTTATTCAAACAGAAAGTTTCAAGTTTAAGAGGTAGATCAAAATAACAGTTACAACAGCACAAACGACCAGTGGAGGAGGACAGACAGTATAAGATGCAATTAAAAGCCAAAAAGCACATACCTGCCTACAGAATCCTCTAGCACTGATTTAAGTGATTGAGATATCAGAACTCAATACTATATTGACTAAACTACATTTATTTTAGAAGGATGGAAGCTTCTGTGTTGTCCATAAGTCAAAATTTTGACTTACTCTCACATTTTGAATTTGTACGTCAAAATTCTGAGGCACTAATCTGAAATTTTGACTTTTTTTTTCTTGACAGTACTCCCTGATATTTTTTTTTTTCAGTGGCGGACAAACCTTCTTACTAAGAGCCAGACAACAGTAACACAACTGGTGAGACACCAACAGTGTATGACTCACAAAACAGTCTTGAAATTCAAGTAAGGATGGTTTTTATATTTCTGGCTGCAAATAAAATAGCACACAACATATCTCTGACACCGATTAGATCCAAAAGAAAGAATAAGAGCAAGCCATGTTTAAAGAGATTATTTCCACTTCATCTACAAATATTACGCTCTCACATCTTTAAATAGCTGCAATAAGTTTAATTTCAGATTAGTTAAAAGCCTGATTCTGTTCATTTTCATATTTCAGCTCCCTGTAATGCTTACCATGCAAGCCCCATCCCCACCATCTCATTCATATTCAGCATTTATCCGCTTTCATCAGAGGAGATAAAGTTTTTGGCTCTAATATATTTTTCAATTTCTTTCCTTCACATCTTGGCATCCTTTCAGTTTTTTTATCCAGCAAACATTGATTTGATCCGATGTGATCTCTGATTTACTGAGAATGTCTTTTCTTAAGTTCTCAATAAGCTCTATTAAGCTGCTCCTGCTGGGTGCATGCAAAATAGTCACATATACACACATGTGCAGGAAGGAAGATGAAAGAGGTGAACAGTGAACAAACAGACACCCCGTTATGCTATTGGCAAGAGAGGGAAGAAAGGGATGACAGAGGGAGAGGAGGGGGGGAAATGAAGATGCAGGGTGCACAAACAAACACACGGAGGATTTTTAACGGCTATTTGATTCTGTGGGAGTCTGACCATGCAAATTCTTTACTTTAAGGCAGAAAGGAAAACAGAGAGAGCGAGAGGAAAAAAAAGAAAAAGATGTGAGGAGAACAAGGTCTGCTCATGTTCCTGGAAGAACCGAAGTCAATTACCATAATGAATCGTGGCCCATCTGAGGACGGCCAGAGGACAGAGGGATGGAGGATGGGAAGATAGGAGGTGAAGATATGAAAGCACTTTGCTGGGGAATACATTTTCAAGGTTATTTCTGTGCATCTTCCACATGAACAGATTGGTAAAAACAGCAAAAGATGAGTGGAAAAGTGGCTGTGAGCGACGACTGTGAGGAAAGAGACGGATGAAGATGGCTTGCATCGTAATGACAACATACAATATCTATTTAATCGCATGTCAACAGTGGCATATATGCTGCGAATGTGCTCAGCGGTGGCTCGCTTCTTTGGAGAAGTACATTATTGGAAAGTGTTGTTTTCAGCGTGGCTTTTAAGAGAAAGTCCCAAACTCCAAAGAAAGGGCCGTAAGACAAACAGATGCAGACAGGCACAGTGCAAACAACAGACAATGCAGCCCTACATTATTTGTTTATTCATGGGTTGCTGGACATGTAGGCATACTCACAGTCACTCACTCACACACACGTTTGCAGCTAGTATCTTCTGTTCCTTAACGCTTCAGCTGGCTTTGTCCCGAGGCGGCACTTCCCTTTCGTAATGTCTGTACAACATCCTCTATAACACTCACGCACATCCTATAAGGGACCCATAATGCTCAGAGCAAACAGAGGAGCCAAGCCGTACGCGTCGCTATGCTCTGTCATCAATTATTAAATATAAGTCGCTGGGTTGTTGCTTCAGCGGAGGTTGGCTAATGTGAAGCATAAACTCTGGCCTTATTACGTTACTGAATGAATCTGGATCAACCTAAAATGAAATGCAGTCAAAGAAAAACAAAGTTAAAGAGGACTGATGGTGTTTATGTACTCAAAAATGTACAGTTGGAACTCTGACAATGATACGCCTACCTCCTAAAGCGTGTTCTTGACTTAGTTATATATTGTGAAGTTGTTGTTTTTAACTATAAAAATAATTCTCTGATCATGTATTTTAGTTGTCTTCTGTCTTCTTTTAGGCCTTTAGGGGTTGCTGAGCTGGTCAGCGCATTCCTCGTCTTTAACCATGTACCAGATTGTTGATGTGGCAACTCCTGAAGTTTCTGCTATATCTCTGATTGGTTTAATTGGTTTTTCCTCCTAATGATGGCTTCCCTCACTTGCACTGACATCTCTTGGGCCTTTGGGCACAGCACTTTGAATTATATTGAGATATTAAGCTCCATTTGTCATGAAATAATGAGAGAACAGACCTCACTTGGCCATGAAACTGGTTGCCAGTCAATTGTCCAATGACTTTTAAGCCTCTGAAAATGGGTACAAAAGTGGCTGTAATTCTAAAACTGTTAATATCATTCAGTTAATGCAAAATTTTGTAAAACCCAGTGAATTAAAGCTGGAAGTCTGTATTTCACTCACATATTGTTTAATTTGAAATCCACTGAGGTGATGCACAGAACCAAAACTACAAGAATTCTGTTTTCATCCAACAAATTATGTGTTTAACTGTTGACTGTTATAATTTCTGCATGTTTATATTTCTATTTATAATCCAAGAACACAGTTATGGAGATTATGGATATTAGCATAATAGATCCATTCCTATAAACCTCTGCAAATCTAGAAAGACAGTCGCTAGAAAACTTCAGCTTGGTCACTGAGATTGATGGACAAAGACAAGCATGGCAACCCAAAGACAACAGACTTTCACAGACAACAAGAACAACAGATGGAGCTTCACTTCCTTCTGGTACAACGACAGAAATATCTCATTCCAAACTGAAATGAAAGTCAAATACCAGGAGTTCAACACTTTCTCAGACCAGAACAAAATTCAATATTTACTGTAGGAAAACAGTGCCAGGACCTGACAGAAAACTAACACAACTGAGCTTCTCTCTTTAATTCATCTTCATCCTTTTCCCTCTTGTCTTATGATTATAATTAACTTGAACTCCTCTTATCAGATACATTTTCTATTTTCTACTTCTTGAGTAGTATTACTAGAGTTTTGGTCACTTAGAACAGCCAAGCAGGCTGTAAACACAATACTGTGTAACTGTTATGGAGAACGAATCAGGGAGCTGTGTCAGCAAGCAATGTTTACACCGTCAGCAAACAGATCAGCATTAGCATTAATTTGGTGTTTTATTTCTGGCCACCTGTCGAATCTAAGTCTAATATATTTACCTTATTTTAGCAAAGCTTCATTTCCTCTATTTTTTTGTTTTGTTTATTTATCTTAACTGACAAACTAATGAGGGAATTATCAGTCTGTTAGGCTTAGAAATGTTTTGCTTTCCTCAACAGGTAGTTGCTGTACAGCACAACGTGTGTTATTTAGAATTTGTTTAAATGGTGACAAATTTGAAATGTGAAACCACTAAACAGCTCATGTTTCTCTACAGTCCACTCCAAGAGTTAGTGTTGCAATATAAATACTTAGGAATAATAATTGATGGCTCGCTGCCTTTTACACCTAACATTTATTAACTGCTGTCAAAAACTGAAACTGTCCTTTCTGTCCTGTTAGGAAAGAAATAGACTTTCTGCTTCTACTCCTTTCTCAATGCTCATTTATAGTGATGTTATTTATATGCACGTATCTTCACAATGCATAGATATGCTTGATTCAGTCTCCACTGGGATTTATTCCAAACTCCACCGAACATTGTATGCTGGGGATGGTTGGTCTGCTTTGTCATGTCATAAACTAAACCACTGCTACATTATTATTTAGAAGGGATTTCTTGCCTTGCTATTTTCTTAATTACTTACTGCCCAAGATTCATTCCTGCTGTCTGTCCTGAAAGTTTGCACTGAACTTTAAAAAAAGAGCCTTTAAATTAGCAGCTTGCTTTCAGAATCAGCAACAAAATCAGCTCACTAAATGAACTTATGGGGATTTTAAATGACCTAGAGGCAGCTACTCTGGGCTGAAAATGTTTTTCCTGAATAATGCTACCCCCTCTAAGCCAACACAATGACCTTTACTGTTCTTTTAGTCATAATTGACACTGAAAGTCAAAAAAGTCGGTTATTTATGTTGTATTTAATCTTTATATTCACTGTTTTTTCACTGTGTATTGGTGTTTTTTATGCAACTACCATTAATACTACTGCTGTCTGTCTTGGCAAGAACAATGTGGCACAGGAGATTTTTAATTTTAACAGTCATATTATTAAATAAAGGTTATGTCACAGTCCTCCAGCTCTTGTTTTGTTTATTTGAAATAGCTTTTGATTCCCGATTTATTTATATTCCTAAGTGTCAAGTTCACATGTCTTAGTCCCAGTCTCAGTGATTGTTACTTCCTGTTTTAGTTTGATAGGCCCTTGTCTGGTGTATTGTGCTTAGTTTTGCTTCCCCTTGTCTCAATAGTCAGATTCCCTTCAGTGTGTTCCCTGGTGTTTCCAGGTAATGCCTGGTGTGTATATATTGCCTGAGTCTCCCTTTGTTCTTGTTGTGTTGTCCCTCATGGTTGTGTCCTACCTTGAAGTATGTTTAGATTTGTTTTTTCCACCTTGTATTATTTTTGCATCCAGTTTAGGTTAATAAAAGCGCTTTTAGTTTACTCATCATGTTTTCAAGTCTTGCATTTGCGTCCTATTCCTGCCTGCTACACAGTCAGCTTCCCTGACGCTGCCTGAGTGTCATCTCCACAACAAATATGACAGGTTAAATAAAAAAATTTAAAAATGCTTATGGCAAGCAGAGCAAAACTGAATCACAAAGGAAAATTCTGGGTAGAGGAGAAAAAAGAAATCAGTTCAGTGATGCTAAAAGAGCTGCAGGCTTTAGTAATGAATCCCTGTGAGATTGTCACAATAAGTGAGAGCAGCTTTAATTTATTTGTAGTAGATATTTGCGAACCACTTTCCCTTCTTTCTTCACACATTTTAACCAAATTATTTCTCCCATATTTTTGCTAAAAATACTAAAAGCCTGAAAGTGTTTTATTCTTGGATTCTTAGTGTGAAAATAGTGCACAACACATAATGATTCAACAATTACGAGCCCTACAGACAACAGAAAAGGTGAGAAAGCATGCACACTCTTACTGCGAATTAAGGCACTATTGCTGACATTATTTATGTTTTATTGGTTTCTGAAAATGGCTTATACTATGTGTAGAAAAGATGTATAACTGGGGCTGATGCCGTTCAAGAAACAGCAAAAGTATTTTCATACGGGAAGTCTTAAGGAGTTAAACGTTGTACAGTCGTGTTATAAATTACGTTAGAATATCTGAGAAGGACATTTGAGAGTGAAGTCATTCTGGAAGAATGGCTTAAAGAAGCTCATGACTCTGTGAAAACACATAGAAATATGAACAAGATGAGAGTAAAAGTGATGGAAAGAGGCCTGAGACAGAGAGAGAGGTGTATCCTTGCAATGTTATAACAGTGGATGGTAGTTTCCATTAATAATTTATGAGTGATTAACGAGGCCACAGCAGATTTACTTTCTCTCACTTTCTCTCTGACTTTTTGTCTCAGTGTGACTCACACTTAGCCAGCAGAGTTCATCGGTAGTCCTCTGCTGCTTCTTCAAGGTCAGCATGAATTTAAACACGCCATTTTTTCTAATGGCCAACAGGGGATAACTCCTCTGGTTGCAAAATTAAGTCAGATTGTAAAGAAGCTTACAGAGAAAATGTACTATTAAGTCTTACTGAATACAGCATGATGTTAGTTTTACAAATTAATATCAAGTCCCGCTTAGAGGCAAATAGATGAGAAAGCAGGGTGTGCTTTAGGGTGGACCTAGCTTGGGATGCATGCAGTGCCACCCAGGCTCTGTCAGATCCACCCCCTTGTTTGTCAAGGGGGTGGATCTGACAGAGCCTGGATCTGACAGGGGTGGAGAAGATGGTGACACCTAAAACACAGCTAAAACATCACAATGGGACCTGACAATGTTTTTTTGCATATTTGTCAACTGTAAATGTTTCAGAATATTATATCCAGTTTATAAAAATTCAATTTATTAAGGAAATAAAAAGCTATCCAAGTCTACCTCCCCCTGTGTAAAAAGGTAATTTCTTCCACCCCTATTTAAATCCCGAACCCACATTTTTTGGAAAGCTAAGATCAATTTCACTAGTCACACTCAGGCCTGATTACTGCCAAATCTGCTAGATCAAGAAACCTCTTAAAGAAAACCTGTGTGACACAGTGAAGAGGGTTAAAAGATCACAAAAACAGCACATCATGCCACGATCTAAAAAAACAGTTGAGAAACAAAGTCACTGACATTTATCAGTCTAGAAAGGGTTACAAAGCCATTTCGGCTTTGGGACTCCAGTGAACTCCAGTGAGAGCCGTTATCCTCAAAGTGGGAAAACCTGTAACAGTGGTGAATCATCCCAGGTATGACCAAAATTAGAGCGCATCAACGACTCATCCAGGAGGTCTCACAAAAACCCAGAAGATCTAAAGAACTGCAGGCCTCACTTGCTTCAGTTAAGGTCAGAGTCCAACATTAAGAAAGAGACTGCGCAAAAATGACGTCCATGGATGAACCACTCCTGATGAAAAAGAACACAAAGGCTCATCTCACATTTGCGAAAAAACATCTTGATGATCTCCAATAATTTGGGGTTAGCTTTCTTCATGTAAAAACTGCATTTCTTTAAATTTGCTTGGGTTATCTTTGCTTTATATTAAAAATTATATGATGATCTGAAAAATTTGAGTGTGGCAAACATGGAAAAAAATAAGAAATCAGGAAGGGGACAATTACTTTTTCACAGGACTGTATATACAGTCTGTACTGAGACCACTGACGTGCATTCGAAGCACATCTACAGAAGAGGATATTGAGAGTGCACAGACTATAAATAGACCAAGACCACAATGTCCATACACAGTTGTGTTTGTGTGACTTCGGCGGACACTACATTGACTCACACCGATTTCAGCCAGACTGCTGCTACTGCTATTACTGATGCTGTGTTAGTTTCTTACACTGTTTTTAGAAAAGAAGTATAAATGAGGCTGATCCTATTCAAGATACAGGAAAAATATTTTCATATAGTCGTTCTTAAAGAGTTAAATGTTGACCAGTCGTGTTGTGGTGTTTAACCATAACCCTAAAATCTCTGTTTGCCTGAAAAATCAATGACTTATGTTGCTTTCTGTGCCCATAGGCAAGACACAATCGCACCATGTGACTGTGTAAACGTCCCCACAGGGAGAGTTAAACCAGCACACACCTCCACATATAACTGTCACGCCTACAGAATAACAACCAGCCATGCTGCAGCTCTATGATACTGCACTTTCAGAGAGTTTCCTAAAACCCTGCACCTGCACAGTAACAATCATAGATTAACCAGATACAGCTGGTGAGTGAAGTTTTGTTCTGAGGATAATCTGAAAGTGATTTAGTAGTGATACCTTCATTATAAAGAGTTTGGAGGACTGTGTCATTTTCTGCCATTTTAAACACACAAGAGTAGAAGCCAGTCTGTGTATGTGTGCGTGTACTCTTATATAAGCTACAAACACTAGCATGTCTGAATAGTGATAGCAGCTCTCCCCTTTTAGTGGGGACTGTTTCATTATAAGCAATAGTAAATGCATAGGGTTACTCTACGCTAGAATTAAATAGCTCTTTAGCATTTTTTCTTATCTGGTGCACACAAGTTTACAAGTAAAAGAAAACTTTAATATTCTTTCAGGTTATTAAATCTGAAGTAAGGAAGTAATCTGAAAAAAATATCAATCTACAATGTGTCAACGAGCCACATTGTTTCACTAAGCAATATTGGATCTACATTGCAGACAGCATTAGTAAACAGGGAACACCACATAGTGTGAATAATGTACGCCGTAACCAGCGATATCCTTATGATAGCTATGTCATTGCTCTGTGGTTTTGAACCCAAGGTTTTGGTTTGTTGAGACTTATGGTAATCTCTGGGGAGATTATGGTTTTCTGGATTTTGTTGCTTGGAGCTCTCATACTCCAGCTTTTCTTTACTTCTGTAACTGTCAGTCTCATAATCTCATTCAGGTTTTAGTTTTCCTTTGTTAGGACTTCTGTTTGTTATTTCTTGTGTTAATTTCTAGTTATTTCCTGTTGATTAGTATTCCAGGGTTTTTTCATTCCTTGGTATCTGCACCTTCATTTTGTATCAGGTTTATTGTTACTGTGTTGAGTCTTCAGTACTTGTTAGAGTTCGAATTACTTGGATTAGCTTCATTGCCTTAGTTAATCACTTAATGACTCCTTGTCTCTGGTTGTTATGGATTCATTTCTGTGTCATGTTACTTCCTGTTTTTTCTCTTATGCCACGTTTTAGTTTTAGTTTCAGTTTCCGGTGTCTCGTTATCTGATTTAGTTCAGCTGTGTCTAGTTTCCTAGGTGTCTCCACTCTACCCCCAAGATTTACTGTCACCAGCATAGTCTCAAGAGCATGGAGGAGATTCCAGGAGGTAGTTACTCTAGGAGAGCTGAAGGTTATTACCCATCAGCAGAGTCAGTATCTGCTCCTTTCTATAAGGAGGAACACCAAACAAAATGACCTCCAGCAGCCCACTGGTGGGAAAACAATCAGAAACAGATTTCATCAGGGTGGCCTGAGGACTACCACAAGTGCTCTGTGCTTTTCACACATGAGAACAGGTTCACTCTGAGCACATGTAACTAATGTGAAAGAGTCTGGAGAAGCTGTGGAGAACATTATGCTGCCTGTAACATGTTGAATGAATGATTCTTTTTCACATTGAGATCTGAAGTTTACACTGTATGATGTTCCTGTCATATTGCCTGTGCTCTCAGCCTGTTTGTTTTCCCTATTTGCTATGCTTTGTGTGCCTTTGTTTTATTTAAGGCCTTTGGATTCTGCAGTTGAATTTCTGTTCTGGATTTTCATGTACTTCATGCTCCAGCTAAATAATTTTTCTCTCTCTTTTTTTTGTTTTATCAGGGTTTGTGTAGAGGGTCTGCATTAGGGACTTTTTATGCACCACCTGACAAGCCGGGACATACACCAGCCCCCATGACCCTGAACTGGATAAGCAGAAGAAAATGGCTGGATAGACCATTATTGTCTGTGAACAAGGTTACATGATTCAGTCCTCTCCTGTTCTTCTCTTTCTCTTCTTACAGAAAAGCTGGATAATGCCACAGAGTAACCATTATGGTGGTTGGTAATTGGACCATTAAGCAAGTGCAACATTAATTCCCTCAAATCCTGCTCCCTCTGTTAACTGAATGCCATTTAAATTGTATTTAATCAGCTACTGTTGTTGTAAAATACACATCTGTTGTGCAAGTTTGGAAACACCAGCTTAGTGTACAGTCATTTCAGCTTAATCTCTAGAAACAGTTGTATGGAAACTGTCCCTGTGGACAGCAAAGTTTTAAAAGGTATCCACTGGCTATCCACTGGAACCACAAGGCACTGATTGAGAAGTTCCCAGACTGGTTCTACTGGACTAGTTACAAGACATGAAGCTGACAGTTAAAGGGGAAAAAAGGGAGGAAAAAAAAAAAAGTATGTTATTTCTTCTGTTTTCATCCTAACTACTACAGCACAAGCCCAAGTTACATCTCTCTTTCCTATTTATTGTTAAGCATTCCTTTGTAGAACTCTGAGGAGATCTAATTGATCCACAGGGCTGCATCTCAAAGCCTTAACCTGATTTCATACAGATTGAAACTGAGCGTATGCACACATACACCAACACATCCACAGTGGAAAACAACAGTCATTTCATTAGCCCCTCATTTTAATATTTATTGTGTCTCCTCTCCCTGGATGTCTGCACAAATCTGTTCTCAATTGCTCCATCTTGTCACCTCTTCATTCCTTCGAATTTATTTCACAGTCAATCACTCCTTCTCCATCTCTCTCCCACTTGCAGGGGAACCTCCTCCCCCTCACACACATAATGTCACCTGTCACCATGCTCCTCTCCAGGTGAAGCAGAGATACCAGCTGGGATCTAAACAGAAGGGAAGGCAGACTCAGCCTCTGCATGCCCATGTGTGCTTGCATATGCAGGGAGATAAGACAAGCAGGCAGGAGGAGGAGCGTGGTGACAAGGAATGACAGCACAAAGGGAGAAGTACAGTGAATACTTGTTAAACCCTCACACATAACCCATCCAGGCTTCCAGCAGAGTGAGATGCTCTTAAATCTCTGCCTTGCATTTGTGAAGCAGCATGAGAACAACACAGATTCACGGGGAGTTGGTTCATTTTGTTGGCACAGTGTGTTGACAACTAACATGGCACAGACTGGCTCTAAAATAGGAAACACCTGGAGTTATGACATCACTGGCAGCAGAAAAATGAAAAGATTGTCTTTGTCCTTTTTAAAGAAATGAAATAAAAGAAAATTCTTCTTATTTAAAACATCTAAATGACAAGAAGTCAGCTGGAGAAAACTCTTGGATAACACCCTCTGTGTTCAGCACAGCAAAACTAAAACTGCCATGAGGATCAGGAACCAGCAGATCCTTACAAACAAGAGAATGTGGAGTTTAAAAGACACAAGGGATTGTTCTAATGAAAAGAAACAATTAAGCTGCCTTATGAGCAAAGTAGAAGCTAAACATCTGATCCATACCAAATATGTATCTTGAGAGTCCTCCATCTTTATGGAGAGGAACTTCTGAGTGTTTTTTGTCTGACTGGAAGCAACAGGGGTAAATACACCCCACATGTCATCACCTTGTTAGGTTTTCCTTTGTTTTTTACTATGTTTTTATGAGCTCTTGTCTGGTTTTCACATACTTAATATAGCTCCTCGACTGCTAAATGCTTCATTAAGTCCACCAGCTTGTATGTTACTAAGCAGGAAGTGTACCAATGGTTTAATTTTATCGAGGTTTTTTTTTTTGTTTTCTTTTTTTTTCTAAAAAGCATCTTGCAGTAGCTGGAAACCATGTTACTGGTGAGATTCGACCAAAATGGCAAAACTGCATCTGTAACACAAAATAACAATAATTAAATAATTTCCCCTAGGGATCAATAAAGTATTCTGATTCTGATTCTGAGTCTGAAAAATAGTGAGCTGAAATGATGCTAAGGAGCTCCACGGAGATGAAGGAACATCATGCAGAGCCTGGTAGTGGTTCCTTATGGTTTTGTTGCTAAGAGCCCATAGAACATATGTCATTTAATCATGTTAATGTACATTCATGCAGCTTTACTTCCTTAAATGACTACAAACTGCAGACTCCTTGTCTTTATTTCCTTCCTCTGTTTTACCACTAAAAGAAAAAACAGGGCATTGTTCCCATGTCACTAACGTTTTTACATTTAACTTGCAAAGATGTCAAATTTCAGTTTTTAGTCACGTGACTGCCGCAGTGCCACTGTGCCGAAATTATGCTCATAACAACACAGTCAAACAACACATCAGGACACCATTCATAATAACACAGACAGATGGATGCATCGGGGCACCATGCTGAAAACACAGCCAAATGGGAGGAAGCACAGCGAGACGACCAAAGTGAAGCCGCACTGATACAGATGCGTTTTGTCAGCTCAGAACTCCACGTGGACAATCAGCCAAAATAGTAGCCTCAGGAGGTCAGCATGACTTCAAAAAAGAGTGTGATGTGGACACTCTGATGGACAGACCTCTATTCTTTTTCTCCAGCTAACAGGAGTAGCCTTATTTATCTCATACTGGGATTTTGAGCATTCCCTCACTATATGCTGTATGAAATATGCTTTTTTTTTTTTTTTTTAAATTTTTTTTTTCTTTTTTCATTTAGCTAT